>JAKUCV010006847.1:0-12493 GCA_028386065.3 Turnera subulata | reverse complement strand
AACATATATAGAAAGGATGAAAGTAGTAATAAGAAAAGTTTTAGAAATAAATACCTTAATAGAGTAGAGACTCGTGCTGATAACGTGTTATAAAATTGGGGGAGATTTTCACTATTTGATGGAATAATACAAACTTGATCAAACTTGATCAAGTAATAATACAAACTTTGGTAATAATAATACACTTTTGATAATAATATGTAGGAGAATAATAAATTTAGATGGAGGGAGATTGGAAGAGAAGTGAGAAGAGAATAAAGTTTATGGTAGGTTGTAAGTGTATGAAAGTGAAGGAATGAAGGGGTATTTATAGTTGGAAATGGGAGGATAAAAACAAATAAGTATGATTAATTTAAAAGGATAAAATCAAAGAGATGTTAGGTAAAGGAAGATGATATTAGGATTAGGACAAATAGAATTATGGAGGGTAATTAGCCAAAGAAATAATTCCAAGTAGAAGTTTGGTGTATGGGTAAAGTATTTACCGGGAGTAAATTCGGATATGGTAAAAATGAGTTTTACTGGATGGTAACAATGACATTCACCATAATTTATTTATAACAGATTCTTCCTTTCTCCATTATTTTGTTGAAAAATAATGTTATAAAATATAGTATTTTATATAGTATGAATACTGTTTGTATTATGTATACATACAGTATACACTCTATTATTATATATATGTATTGTATAAGATAAAGGAAAAATAAAAAAGAGATAGAAATCGGGTTGAACCCGAGTTCCTCCCCCCTCTTCCTCTCTAACTTTCTTCTTCTCCTTGATTTCTTTTCACCATGAATTCAAAACTCAATTCCAATTGTTTATAACACGTTATCAGCACGAAGATGCTCTAATCAGTGCTTGAATTCATTCGCATAGCCGCCGGCCAGGAGATGAAAAAAAGAACCATTTTTTCCGGCGAGGAAACCCGTCACGTCCGGCGTGACGTTTTGCGCCGCCGTTCGACGCACCACCACCACCATCGGACTCCACGGGCCGCCGTGACCACAACGGTTCCTCACCCGTCCACAGCCGCAGCCGGACGCGCCGTCTACGGCCGGAAACCATACGGCAAACCCGGATCCGTTTTGCCTGTACAACCGGGTCTGTCTCCTTCACTCGCCTACCGCCACCCTCCTGACGCAGCCCACCGCCACTGGATGCAGCGCCACCGCGACGCTCTTCAGCCGTCGACCAGCCGAGGTCGTTGCCGCCCTGTTGCAGCTCGCCGTGGTCACGTCACCCGCCGCAGCCGTGATGGGTCACGCCTCCACAAGTCGGGTCGCGTGCTTCATGCCGTCCACCAGAGCCTCCCCTTCGCCGCTCAGCCGGTCGCGCCTTCGCCATCTACACCTGGTGTCGCCCCGCCGTCTGCGACATCGCCGCCGGTGAGCTCGTGTGTGTTTATTTTTTTTTTTGGTATTTTTGGATTGTTTTTGGATTGTTTTGAATGGGTTGTTGTTGTTGTTGCTTGATTGATTGTTAATTGTGGATTGGATGATGTTGGGGTTGTTGAGTTCACGGATTGTGTTTTTGGCCGGAATCCGGCGCGCGTGAACAGTGTTTTTTTGGCTGGAATCCGGCGTGAACAGTGTTTTTTTGGCCGGAATCCGGCGTGAACAGTGTTTTTTGGCCGGAATTTGGCGCGAACAGTGTCTGGTCGGGATCCGACGAACACGGAATTTAGTATCTATGGATTTTCCCGGCAAGCCCCGAAGTGCTCGGCCGGAATTTAGTGCCTCGGAAAATTATCCGGCACGGTGAATAGTAATTTCCGACGACCGTAAATTGTGATTTTGGCCGGAAACCGGCAAACCCAGAAGTGTTTGGCCGGAATTTGAGACCTCGTGATTTTGATCGTGAATAGTAATTTTGACAAAAATCTGAACGCCTCGAATTTTTCCCGGCAAACCCCGAAATGTTTTGCCGTAATTTTATACCTCAGGTTCAGGTTATTTCCCGGCAAGTCCGGAAAGCGTGAATAGTAATTTTCTGCGACCATGAATAATAATTTTGACCGATCTGGTAACCGTGAATAGCGTTTTTGGCCGATCCGACAAACCCCGAAGTGTTCGATCGGAATCCGACGCCTTGGGTTTTTCCCCGCCAAGCCCAGAAGGCTAATGGCATATACATACCGGAATAGTAACCGGATATTAGTAATATATCTTATATATATTATTGCTGAAAGATTTATCGAGTAAGCATATTTTACGGTTTTTTTTTTTTACGAATGGGCTATTAAACGGCCCATATATTAATATGATATCTTATATATATTATTGCTGAAAGATTTATCGAGTAAGCATATTTTCTATTTTTATTACAATTGGGCTCATAACAGGCCCATAATGGCCGGCTAAGCCGCCTATTTCTTTATGTTTTTAATTGGGCTCGTATAAAGCCCATCGCTTTTATTTTGCTGCAATTTAATTTTTATTGGGTTCGCTATAGGCCCATTGCATTTATTTTTCAGCAATTTAATTTTTATTGGGCTAATTAATAAAAAGGCCCATCGCATTTAATTTTCCGGCATTTATTTCTAATTGGGCTATAAAAGGGCCCATTGTATTTAATTACCTTGCCTTTAATTTTATGCTTAATATGGGCTCGTACTAGGCCCATCATTTAATTTCCTGTCATTTATTCTACTTGGGGTAATTTATTATAGGCCCCTTTGCTTATTTATTTTTATTAAGAATTTCCTTATTAAATTATGATATTTGAATTTAAGACCCTCAAAATTTCCGGAAGAAATTTGTTATGGGTATTAAATGAAGACAGGACTTTATATGTGATAGTCTGGTAGACTAAATATATGAGTCCAGCAGACTAAATAATAATAACAAAAATATACAACGAAGACTGGAAGTCTTACCGTCCAAAAGATCCTGAAGATCATTCAAGGAAAATCGAAAATACACACTATTACCACCAGAAGATGAAAATTATATGACCACCAGAAGGTGGATATTATACTTGCTTACCCTGAAGGAGCAATTTATTTTATCTTCAATTTATTTTCTGTTCAGTTTAAATTATTTCGCATTGTAATTTATTTTATTTACTTTTCAGTACTTTATATTTGTTTCTTAGAATAATGCCTGAAGCATTGGTCTCGAAGACAATGCAAAATTGACATCCACAGGGGGAGAATTATATGTGTGTGGATGTCAATATAACATATTATGACATCTCGAAATGAAAAATGATTAACACGCTCCAGAAGAGCATAAATTCGAATATGTTCCTGAAGAACGCATGTTTTAATATGATCTAGAAGATCGTATATTTACGTGAGTACAGACACCCCCAGTAATAAAATAAATTATTATGGATCCCAAATGATTTGACTCAGATTTATTCCCTGAAGCGAATAAGACAGTATAATTATTTGTGCCTGTGGGCGTAAATGAAATAATAAATGGAATAGGGCTCAAAGTAAACATGCATATTATTATTGCAAAACAAATCCATAACTGGAGAACATTCAAAGAAGAATGGTTCTCATACATATGCTTAAACAAGTAATCTATCTGTTGGGTTCAACATTAACCCTGAAACTCTGAGCCTCACCATTAATGTTGACCCTAACACTATCGTTCCAAGAGAACCACATACCACCCCTGTTGTTTTCTCCAGGTATCTCAAACCGATTCGTTGGAGGAAAACGAAGTGGAATCACACCATGATTCTCTCCTGCTTGCCACAAAGTCTCAGTAATCAGTACCATGTTAGGCTTGTACTGATTCTTTAGATCCCTTAAGGTACGCACAAAGTCTTGAGACCTTCTTGCTATACCCCTGCAATTCCACAATAAAAGTCGTACCTTAGGCCAAGTAGGTGGTAACCCAGTCACCCTTGGGACGCTCCGAGCCGTCATGGAAACCTGATAATAACTGTTTTCATTTAAAATTTGACATGAAGGCTCTAGCTGAAATTCCTGCATCCTAGCATATATGAAAAACATTATAGAGTTAGCTGAGCCATAAAAATTTGTCCTGAGATTGCCTTGGTCCTCCAGGAAGAAAGTTTCTTCCATTGGAGTCACAAAGAACCTAGACGAGTATAGCTCATCTACAAACACTAAACGAGGAATTCTCGCCAGATCATTAGGCAGCTCCTCTTGTTGTTCATTGACCATGCTATAGGCCAATCTATTTCTTCTGCCTAGTGAGGCACCCTCAACAAAGAAAACAGTAGCTGGGGAAGACATTTTTGTCTTGGTTGAATTTTTCTGTTTCTTTGCTTTGATGAATTTTTCTATGAGTTTTCCTGTATTTCCCCATATAATCCTTCCCCATTTTATAGCCTGAGCACAGATAGCCAGGTGTCCCCGAAAAGATCCAGAAGATTTTTCGGTGGATTATATTATTATTCAGAAAATTTCGAGGCTTTACAGTCCTCGAGGATTTGCTTTTGGAAATGTCTGCCACTATATTAATTATTGTCCAATAATTCCGATTTTTTCCGACATGAGTGGCAGGAATAAGCCTTATATTGACACATGTATTGCAGCTTGAAGCTAACAGTTGAGCAATTGAAACTTAACATATCCAGCCAGAAGCAGGAATGCACTAGCCTGGAGCTAGCAATTTTAAGTGTTTAAATACACAGCTTGCGCAGCCTGAAGCTGGCACCAACTTGAAGTTGGTTCATGGATTTATTGTTTGGCATGACCGGATGGGCCATCTCGGTTCAATTATGATGCACAAAATTTTGTTTTGATCATTGATTGAAAAACCAGAAGTTTTTATAATCAATAAATTTTCATATGTTTGTTTGCTGCAAAATTTATTATACGGCCTTCCTAAGATGAAAATGGCCTAACATTACCAGCAAGTTTAAGAATAATTCAGGGATATGAACGCGGACTGATCAATCCGCGGTGTTAACCATCTAGGTAATTTTTACGATGCATCGACTAGATGGTTTATTGTGTGACGAAAGTTGGCATAAGTGCGCACTTATTATGCCACTTGCGGGCACACATCCCTACTTATGTTACTAGACTATATGTCTAGATAATGCTGGGATATTTCGTCAATAAGAGACTGTATATCATTGGAAATAAACCCAAACAAATCTGGGGGAACATTGACAATTGATTGCACGACTGTTGATGAAATATTATTGCTTGAGAAATTGATATTTTATATGCAGCAACACTATACATCAAGCCAACATGATGTTATAAGAATTCCCCCCATTTAATTAATTAATGGTCACATACATAGTATCTCCCATCTTTGGACCTTGAGTTATATAATGCTCCACCACAGGGTTGTGAAATTGGTCCCTTAAAGAAGATTGGGAATCTACGTTGGGTATGTATCTCCATATATTATAAATATAATTTGAAACCTATGACAGGGGATTGGAGATTCATTTATAGCAATATTTGCTTATTAGTTGATGTTTTACCCAACATCAGGGGGAGAGAAAATAAGCAGCTGGATCAAGTTTGTTGAAATGCATAATATATATGAATGTTGATCCTCATATAAATTAGTATGAACCTGAAGTTCAAAAGATGATTCATTTGCAGGAAAATTGATATGCAATTGCCAAACACATTTAAATTAAGTGTGACCATATACCAGCTGCAAATGCTCCTGTTTAGATTGATGTTCCTGAAGAACAATATAAGTATGCAAATGAATCTATAGATTATACTCGGTTCCAAAAGAAAAGAAATTCTTGATAAAGAAAAAGGAGCAAAAGTGATAAGATGGCCCCAGTGAGAAAGTAAGACCTCCAGTAGAGGTTTGAATTAAAAGTCCTCCAGAAGAGGTTGATTCTCTGACACAATTGGTAAATTTCTAGAAGTAACTCAGGTACCTGAAATAAATGAGCATGATGAGATCTCAATTACAGTGTCAGGAATAAGATGGAACCGATGTGAAATAACCGTCGACGGAATATTTATATTTAATATAGCGCTAAATGAAATGAGGATCATGAACCTACGAATGTAGACACAGTATAATTGGCCAAAATATAGAAATACAATTAAGGCTGTATTGAACTCGCCCGAAGCGAGAAATTGGACTCGCCCGAAGCGAGAAATTTCCGGACCTGTAGTCCGTACACCAGAAGGTGTAAAAATTCTATTGGTCATAAAAGGCTATTTGTGCAGAAATAAATAAATAATGAGATATAAAGCACAGTTTTGCAACACAAGGTTTTTACCCAAACGACCCGGTATTAATTATGAGGAGATATACTCCCCTGTGGTGGATGCAATTATTTTGATATGTCTGGCATTATATGAAAAGAGTTAGAAATGCATCTAATGAATGTTTTTACAGCCTATTATGGATCCATAAATTGTGAAATATACTTAGAGATCCCCGAAGGATCCAAGTTGCCTGAAGCAACTAACTCCCGGGAAATTACAAAATTAGAACTGAATTGATACTTACAATCATTTTTTTTAGTATGGATAAATCTATTTATGATTGGCACTCCAGAAGAGGCCTCTAAATACCATGCTATTAAATTGGTCCTGGAGTACCTTGTTGTAAAGCCTAAAGCTTTTGATTTAAGCCTATCAGCATTATATGTATTTGTCCTTATCTTCGGGGAATAACAAATCTGATAATCCTATAAGCCCGAAGAAAGGAGAGTTGTTTCTTGCAGATGCAGATTCCCCCACTCGATCCACAAACAGCACAGTCGGACATCTGCCACAACATTGCACATGAAGTTGCTATATCATCAGGTCCACAAAAGCAAAAGAGCAAGACTGATGCTCCTACAACAAGATTATGAAGATTATGCTGCCAACTCTGTCCAATTGAAGTAAAGATGTACCAAAAGCAATCAGACAAAGTACACGTCACCAGAAGCTGACAAGGACGATCGGCGTGCAACGATATCAGGAAATCTATGAAGGCCAAAATGAGGGGGAGAAGAATACGCACTGCACTCTTTTTTCCTTCACCAAGTTTTTATCCCACTGGGTTTTTCTTGGTAAGGTTTTTAATGAGGCAGTTGTTCCAAAAGTGTATTCTATCCAAAAATCAAACAGCATTCAAGGGGGAGTGTTATAAAATATAGTATTTTATATAGTATGAATACTGTTTGTATTATGTATACATACAATATACACTCTATTATTATATATATGTATTGTATAAGATAAAGGAAAAATAGAAAAGAGATAGAAATCGGATTGAACCCCAGTTCCTCCCCCCTCTTCCTCTCTAACTTTCTTCTTCTCCTTGATTTCTTTTCACCATGAATTCAAAACTCAATTCCAATTGTTTATAACAGTTTTCCCTTTTTTTCTTTTTGATCCGATAGAAACAGGTACCAAAATTCCAAGATACCAAAGCAGGAATAAAGGTTAGTGGAAGAATCGGGTAGAATATTCTCACAATATTTTAACATCCCCATCGCGTAATAAATGTGCAACGGTTGATAGTTTTATTTACCAGTCCAAAGTTGAAACTTTATCATGAACCTAGACTACTATAAAGTCCAAATAACATTAATTTATTACGCATGCTCATGACATTACTTTATGATACCGACACATAAAATCCAATTAACATTATCCAAGTGGTGTGTCGGTTGGTCCAAGATAAACCATTATCCTTAAAACACTTCACTATCATATCACATTAACCTTAAATTATAATATTACTGTATGATACAAGTCACATTTTGGACCAACTAACAAAACTAGAAATTTTGACACTAACATAAAGAAAAGGCCTATTAGCCCCATTGAACCGTTGCTTCCTCAATTTGCGGGGTGACGCCATCAACACTTCTTTTCGTCCACTCGCCACAAAATTTTATGTGGCCCAATTAGCTCAGGCCTAATGTACTGAGCATATCCTTCCTTTCATTTTTTTCTTTCTTTAAATCTTCCTCTCGTTGATCATCTGATAGTAACGGATAACGGAAATTGATTACCAGACAAAGCAGGTACCGGCACTTTCAAGGTTCCACATTAAAGAAAATGGAAAAAAAAATCTGGAAAATTTTATGAAATAAATATAAATATGAGTTTGAATTCCACTTACTTACAGTCCTCTCTGCCCCAACACCCAGTAAATGGGAAGTTTCTTATAGCTTATTATCAGTCCAAATTAATTTGTAAATAACACGTTACAATACTTTATTGCTCGTCCACAATCACACTAGTTTCTAGTACCACCATATGCTTAGCACAGCAAGGAAAAAATTGCACTAGCATATGCAGAGTCCACTCAAACATTATCCAGGTGGTGTCGGTTGATACAAGATAAACCCATTATCCCTAAAACATTTCACTATCATACATTTAACATTCAACCTTAAATTAAATACACCCAGGTCCCATATTAGACCAACTAACAAAACTAGAAACTTTGACGCAGGAAAAAGAAGGGAGAGAGAGGGGGTAGTACTGTGCCTTAGCTTGGCCCCAATTGCAGGGTTGCTTCCTTGAAGATACTCAGCAATTAAACGTGGCAAGTCACCGTCCCCTATATCAGATCTCGACACTTGCACCTTCACACGAACCCCATGCAAATTGACACGCAATAGATACTCATGGACCCCATAAGAACCCTTGTCACCCAAACTTGTGGCACATATACAAGGGAATAGGGATACATAACTTTATGGAGAAGTTATCTCTTATTGTAAGTTGTTGCTGTTGCTAAAGGATGAGAATTGGTTAGAATCTCTCTATCCTTTTAGGAAGTTTCTAGCTGTAAATCTTTCAAGTTCATGATCTGTCAATTAGGGAACGTTAGGTTAGAATTTCTTTCTTCTTTTGGTCGGCGGGTTAGAATTCTTTTGATTGCAATGTTAAGTTGGATTTAAAATATATAGAGAGAGTTTTGCAATTTCGATTATGTATTTACCATGAGCGTATACTTTTGAGCCATCTAAATCTAACTCAGCTGTAAATGTTATTGTAGATTATTACCAACAGTATGAGAAAATAGTAGTAAAATCGATGTCACTCCACTTTTGTATAGGTTTGCGCAAGTCCTCCGTCTACAGTGGGTGGGAAAAGTTTTAGGTATATATGCAATAAATAATTACTTATTAAATGATATCAAATTTAAGTTTTTGTATTATGCAGATTCGCCCAACCGTGGAAATTATTTTAAACTATCATTAGGCTATATTTATTATACAGTGGCGAAGCTGGACAAAATTTTTAGAGGGGTTAATGTATATTTTTTTCCGTAATAATAAGGACTTATGTCAAAAAATAAAATTTGAGAGGGACCAAATATAAATCATAATGGGACTTATATAGAAAAATTAAAAATTTAGGGGGCTATGGCCACCCTCAGTTCCCCAAAGCCACCGCGACTGTATATATACATAAGCTTTTTTTCCTCTTAGAGGTAGCAATTCGGATTTGAACTCAAGACCTAATTAACAAAATGTATTTTAATGAAACACAAAATTTCAATTTGAAAATTAAGATATCAAAATTTTATGTCTAGCTTCGTCATTGTAAGGTAATACATATATATAGTAATTGTTTTTTTAAAAAATAATTTGAAGATACTTATTTAAAAAATAACCCTAAGTTTGGGATGCATTTTATTTGAGACCAGAATATTGGCATAAGTTAGGAATGGAATGGAAGTTCAACATTCAAGTCAAAATTGTTAAACCATAAGATTTCTCCTTAGATGTACTTTTTTTCTTATGAAAGAAAATAAAAAATTGGAGAGAATATATTTCGCTAGAAGGAGGGCTTGAACCTCCGACCTTGTGGTTAACAGCCACACGCTCTAACCAACTGAGCTATTCCAGCTATACATGTAAAATCCTAAGTTCCAAATTAAATAAAAAGCAAAGAATAGGAAATACATATAAGCCTGATTTGGACCGACATTGTATACATTAGACTCCGGAGTTATGTGAGAATATAATTTATTGGTAGCAACTTGCAAGAGTTTAAAGCACGGCCGGGCACCGAAGAATAGCAAATACATGTATGTGTTATAGATATGAATTTGGTAGCACTCGAATCCTGAAAAGAAGGGTTTTTTTTTTTCGAGAAACAAATTTATTAAGAAGTTGAGGGTTGCTAACTTTTTTTGTTTTTTTTTTTAAATGAGGATAGTTAACTTTAAAAGAGAGATGATCGGGATTATATAATGCATAGAGACTTTAGGATTTATTACCTTTTTCCTGTAAACAAAGAAGCATATTGATATAGATAGGCCCAACCCTATGTACAGGCCCAAAGACGGGAGGGTCAAGGACCCGGACCGTGGACGAGGCCCAATACTTGGAGGCCCGTTTTACCTTATCTGCCGGCTCATCAACAGGAAATCCGACCGTGACCAATGATAATGTGATACGTGGACAACATAATCTCATTGCCTTGTACTATATATACATAGAAAATATCAAAGCCAAGGGGGATTTTTCTCTTCCCCGACTCTCTCTCTCCCTCACTCGGTTTCTACCGATTTTCTCTCTACTATGTATCATTGATAATTACAATAAATAAAGGCACCCCCTGATTCTGTTTTACATCAGTTTGGTTCCGTTGCCGGGAACGATTTGAAAGCCAAATAACCTATCCAACCATCAACCGTGCAACCCATCAACATCAACGATCAAAACAGATGACAACGATTTCAGACATCACGTGTTCAACAACATCAACAACAAACCAAGCAGATCCTACGGATTCAACACATTTTACAAACAACAAACATGTTTCTTTGTGGTAAATTTATTTGATCGTCCAACTAATGGTATTGTCATGCCTGAATTTATGCAGATCGTGAAACAGGAAAGCAAAGCAAGAAAAAAAATCAAAGTCGAACCATTCAGGGGAAACGGCGAAAGGAAAGCGGATCTGGTCACTGGAGCATGATGCACTCAGACCACCGAGAGGGATAAGGACTGCCACTGCCCGTGGCTACCATTTCCGCTGTAAGATCCTGTTGAAAAGCAAAGAATCGCCCGTGGGTCAAGCGGATCCAACCGGCAATCAACAAACGAAGGCGATTCAGGTTTAGGTCCGTTGAGACTCACCTCATTGGCGCCTGTGAAGGGCTGGAGGAGGGGAAACACGAAGAGATCAAGCCCCCTTGCAGTCGCTGAGCAGCCGGATTTAACCCAAGGAGCGCATCAGACCATTGACCCGAGTGGTGAGACCGACGCACATCGTGCATGGTTGTTGCTGCCGCCACTGCCTTGAAGAACTACGGAGAAAGCAACTCCACACAAGGGTCGGATCCGATGAAAGGAAGGCTGCCGGAGTAACATGGCCGCCGCTTACAGCCGCTGTCACCGTCGTACGTCCCCAGAGAAGGAGAGCTCGAGACGGATCTCCAAGAACAACTTCGAGCCACTTCGAGCCACTTGATGGAGGCGCGAGTGCCGCCAGATACCACCGTTGCTATTCTTTGCTGGAAGCAGTTGACGGATCGCCGCCGAGGAGAGGAGGATTCAAACCGAAACCCTCACGGCCGCGTCCTTGGAGAATGTAGGAGGAGGAACCAGTCCCAGACGTTGACACGCTCACACTGGCAAGCTGGGAAGCACGCCGGAGATGAGCTATTGCCTCGAGCAAGACGCTGCCAATGAGAGCGCTGCCCATCCATGCCTCTCTGGTCGCCGTGAAGCAAGCCAAGTGCATGGGGAAGAGAAGATGAGCACCCCCAGCAAGAAAAACCAAAAAAAAGAGAAACGGTGGCTTCCAGATGCGCGTGAGGAATAAACCAAAAAGGAAGCAAAGTGATGGTGGACTCAATCAATCAACGGGCTGAGATGTTAGACGGGCCCAAATCATTGAAAAAAAAAAAAAAAAGAAAGGCAGCCCAGTATGCTTCAAAGGCCTAGAAAAATTTTAATGGCCCAATATGTGCTGAGCCGTGGGATCAAAAGTTAATTAGTTAAATTGTTTATTATTTTATTATTTTATACTATGTATTTAATTATATTATGTTCATGTGAATTGTAATTATTTAATATATTATGCTGAGTGCAGCCTATTTAACTGAATCATTCAGGAAAACTAACGATTTTTATTTTTTGAATGGAATGCTACTTTGCATATGAGATGTTCATATTCAAAGCGTGGTTTGATTCGAGGAGGAACGAGGTATTGAACCCGAGGGCGGACCTCTTCCATGAGGACCTCTACCGAAGGACCTTGGAAGAGCACTTCATGTGGAGGCGAAAATAACTCCCGAGGATGTGGAGGACCTTCAAGGCGAGGACCTTGGAAAGCGCTTCATATGGAGGCGAAAGTAATACCCAAGGATCCGGAGGCCCTTCAAGGCGAGGACCTTGGAAAAGCGCTTCATGTGGAGGCGAAAATAACTCCCGAGGATGCGGAAGCCCTTTAAGGCGAGGACCTTGGAAAAGCACTTCATGTGGAGGCAAAAGGAACTCCCGAGGATGTGGAGGACCTTCAAGGCGAGGACCTTGGAAAAGCACTTCATGTGGAGGCGAAAAGAACTCCCGAGGATGTGGAGGACCTTCAAGGCGAGGACCTTGGAAAAGC
>JAKUCV010006846.1:8644-32139 GCA_028386065.3 Turnera subulata | reverse complement strand
GCTGCATCTTTTGCTTGTTTATGATTTTCATATAGCCTAGGGAAACTTACAGTGAACCCATTTCTCGCCGTTTAGCAATGATAGGGGTTAATAGGCCAACCACCTCACACGTTACATGTGAGTAGACCAAGCTATCCCTTAGCTACGGTTCTTAAGCCCCCAACCAGCTGCATACCCGAGCATCTCATGCATGAGAGACTAATGTGTGGTACATGTATGTGTGTTTGCTATGAATCCAAGTACATGTGAAGTGAGGTGTCGTTCAATTAAATAAAACCAAAGAAGTGGGAGGAGATGTGAGAGTAGTAAGGACACGAACCTATGGGTACCCGGAACCCTTACACCTGCTTTCTACCTATCAGGATACATGGTTGAGATCGGGGCTGAGGATATGACTAAGGTTAGAGAAACCCATGCCATACTTTCGGATCCACAGATGTTAAGGCTGCTTGAGTTGTTGGGAAAACAGGAGATGCCGGTTGTTGGAAGCGAAGGAGAAGAGGTCTCAAAAGCAGACAAGAATGAGGTCGTGGATGTTGATGGCAACTCAGTCGCAGAAGAGGCTAAGGACGATAAAGAAAGGCTCAAAATGTTGGAGGAAGCGGTGAAGAGCATCAAGTTGAGGGAAGGCGAAGGGAGTCCAGCCCAGTTGTCATTGTTTCCCAGCACCCGTCTACTGGAGAAGTTCAAAATGCCTGACATCGAGAAATTCAATGGGACGGGATGCCCAAAGACTCATCTGAAGATCTATGTAAGGACGTTGAAGCCGATGGGAGTAAGTGACAAGGTGATGGCCCAACTGTTTCAAAGAACCTTGTCAGGGGCTGCACTACAATGGTTCGTATCATTGGATGAGACAAAGATAACCAAATGGGAGGACATGCGCACTTCATTCATGAAGCAGTATGCTTAAAATACTAAGGTGGATGTGACCAAGAGAGACCTAGAAATAACCAAGCAAGAGGCTCAGGAGATCTTTTCGGCCTTTATCAAAAGGTGGCATAACAAGGCATCACTAATGATAGATCGCCCACCGTCCGAGGAGAAGGTGCAGATGGTGATAAAGAACCTCCAACCAGCATACTATGAGCACATGATTGGTAATTATTACACCGACTTCAAAGCCTTCATTGGGGCCGGGATGCAGTTGGAGGATGCAATTGCTTCAGGGAAGATCAAGACTGCGATGGATGCTCCTAGGCGCAACTTCAGCTTAGCGCAAGGGAAGAAAGCCACTGAAGTGAATTATGTATCCACTCAGGCTCCTCTGCGGCTAGACATGGCACAAAAAAATTCACCCCCCTCCCAATGTCATTGAGCAAGTTGTTCAAAAAATACATGGAGAAAAACTTGTTGTAACCATTGGAACCGAGACCTAACTTGCCTATAATGGGAGATCCGAATTTGCGTTGTGAATTCCATCAAATGGCTGGTCACACCACTGACAGTTGTACGCGGCTCCGTCACGAGATCCAAGACCTAATAGAAAGGAATGAACAATCAACAATGTCATTGTTTGTACTCTGATTTTCTCACATAAGGAATAAAACTCTGATTTCCTTATCTTCCATGTATATGCGGCAAAATGTGCACGACTTCATGACATTCCATTGGATCAATCTAGGGGACCATAAAACAAACTATGAAGACCTAATTCTGTGGATGTAATCCGACCTTACCTCACACATATTCAACCAACCCTAACTGATTCCTAAACACTAACCCGCACTAGCCTTCAAACACATACCCATGTCGACACCTATCTAATCCAACCTCCATATTCAACCATCACATCCACCGTGAACACTTGTCTAGAAAATTGCTTCCCAAAAATGAATCTGGCTTCCAAGTGAGTTATGTCTAATTGCACCTGCTTAAAGAAGAAGTCACCCTCCTAAAAAAACAAATGGGAGAAAAAAAAGGAAAAGAGAAAGGGGAGGCACCCTCTAGATCACAATCCTTGAAAACAGTCTAGACGAATACGAAGGTGTTTCCCAAAGAAAAAAAAGAGAAAAAAGGGAGGAGTGAGGGAAGGGAGTGACCTTGGTGCCTAAATATTGATTCATTATCCATCATCAGAAACCGAGAAGAGAGGAAGAAATTATAATAAAGAAGACAAGTGTCCCCCATCTCATCTATCACTTTAAACACCTCGAACCAAACACCGACCCCGACAAATACCTCAAGCCAAACACCGCATCCACAGATACGTAGGTAATCCGGGAACGAGCTTGGTCTATAAATTATGGTTCCCAGATTGATTCAGTGGAAAGATTGGGGTCATTGTTAGATACGCATGCCACACTGTTGATTGTATTCGGGCCTCTTTTGTAGTCACAAGGTCTCTCTTTTTTACTTGTATTTTCATTGTCAGTCGAGTCTGTCTCTCTCCAGAAACCCATTCTGAATTTGGTCATCAATTGTCATGCATCTCCGATGGTCTCCCAATACACTCTGGTTTTCCACTAACCCCTCATTGAAATCGATAGTCTACCTCTCCATTAATCAACCGAGTATACCCAACCCGAGTGGTCTTGTTCTTGCCTAGATTTCATGGTCTCAATATTCTGTGTCTGTGGTTGCTACTCCCAAAAAAAAAAGAGAAAAGAGAAGAGAGAAAAAAGGGAAAAGAAAAAGAGTCTGCTAGGCTGAACACCCGGAAGAGCGACCTAGGCAAAAGCTAGGACAAGCTAGGTTGAAAACCATAGAGGGATGCCTAGGAAAATGTTAAGGCCAAAATGAAAATGGGATAGTGGCCAATGATAACAAAGAGACATCCATTTTTTAGATCACATCGCTCCGTCAATTCTCAAAGCAAAGATTGCTCATCAAAGATAGACCACTCGGTTGGACATGTCATCATCAACAAAAGGGGTATAGAAGCAACTAGGCATATTGCCTTCATCTATTTTCGAAGGGATATCCATTCATCTATCTGTCTTACCTTGATTGAACAATTTATCCATCAAAACCTTTCTGACAAGGAAATGCTCATACTTGGGGCCCTAGTTAGAATTTGGGGTGAATGGGTTCATGGTCATTGGGAATTTCCTTCTTTGAAGCTTTGTGGTTTTTTATGTGATAACTCGCCTTTTCTCAACTTGCTTAACTTTCACCTTGGCTCGAATGGTTTTCAATACTCATGCATTATACTAGGGGCATTCACATTCAAATGCGCTACGTCTAGATAGAAAGCACACACATCCAAACACACATGGAGAAGTAGATGGCACTTGCATTCAAAGAGAAAGAGGAAAACATGTCACGAGCACTTGCATTTGCACAAAAGGAAAAGAGGGAGAGAGAAGTAGAAGAGAACTGAAGAAGAACATGAGAGAAAGGATAAACATGTCATGGCACTCACATGTAGAAACTAGGGGCATCCCCATGCATTGAAAAGACGACACACTTAGACATGCTCATGCATCACTTACATGTAGAACATGGATTCCTTGAGAAGGTAGACTTGGTTGAGGACAAATGACTAATGAAAGTAACAACATCATAAATTCGTCGCCTGATGCAGACTCACATTTCATGGGGTTGATGACTGGAAGGCCATGACTTGTCCGAATCTTTAGATGACACTGTCTGTAGAATAACAGGCATGCCATGCCCTCACCTGAGGTGTAGACACTATGATCACCTATAGACTCTAAGGGCACAGTGGCCTGCAGCTTTTGAACGATGTTGGGCATATGATGTAAGGGGCATGCTACCCCTTGATATGATTGGTTTTCCCAGGGGCTTGGCGGGCTCATTTATTCAAGCTAGATAGGTTACCTATTCGACTATGGGTTAGGACACCTCAGATTCTAAACCAGGGGCATACTAAGGAACCTTCTAGCACCATTGGAGAGGAAGATGGCGCCTTGGTGCTTCCTCAAGGTCCAATTACACGAGCCAGATCAAAGATGCTCAAGAATCAGCTCTTAATTCACATTCAAGCATTCATGAACAAAGAGCTGCAAGAAGACATCCTGATCAAGTTTGGATAGAAGCTGAAACAGAAGCCCGTTTATTTGCTGTCAATTATGGAGTAATTGACTCAAGAGCACTAGTGGGCCCAGTCGACATCAGCCTAGAGCTTGTGGGCCATGTCAACATATCATTAGGGTTTTATTTAGGGTTGTTGAAATTTTATAATTAATCTGTTTTAATTATTTCGGCTTGGACTTTATTTTTATTATTATATTTGGGTCAAGTCCATTATTAATTAGTTGATTAATGTGGACTTTGGTTATTTGGGTTTTTAATGTAAGGTTTTAACTAGTGTCCAAGCTATGTGGGCTCAATTAGAAACCTAGTCCAATTAGGGTTAGGGTTTCGGCTCATTAGGGCTGAAACTAAAAGTCAAATCTAGTTTGACTTAGGGTTAGGGTTTAGGCCGACCTAGGCTGCCTAGGGTTAGTATAAATACATTCTTTTTATGTTTTGGGTTCAGTTTAGACAATTTATGAAAAATAGAGTTTCTCTTAAGAGAGTTCTTTTTGTTTGAGTGATTCAAACAATTTCCTTGAGTGCTGATGCTCTTGGAACCCAGGAGTGTTGATTCTCTTGGTTTATTCTAGGGATTAGATTTACTTATCAGGTTTACTAAATCTGTGGCGTGTCCTAATTCCTAAATGCTAATTTTTTGTTTCTCTTGCTGATTAGGGTTTCAGATTATTGGCGCCATCTTTGTGCTTTTTGAAGTTTCTTGTTTCTTTTATGCTGATTTGGGAGGAATAAGGGGTGGCATGCTGATTTGGGAGGAATAAGGGGTGGAGAATAGTATCAGTTTGATTGAGATTGAAGGTCGGGACCACAATCTAATCTGTGGAGATTCTAGTGTTGATTCTAGGATTTCTGCCGTATTATCTTTTGGTAGCGGAGCTTGAGGTTTTCAATCAATCATATCCCTTTGTTTTATTTCTGTTCTTTTTGTTTTCATTCAATTCGTGGCCTATTCTTGTTGTTTTTCAGTTTTTTGTTCGTTTGCTATAGTAAACCCTAGTCGACATTACTGTTCACTATATATTAAAAAAAATTGAATTTTATTATTATGAGATTGTCGACAGTAATATATATATAAAAAAAGAAATCCAAGCAAAACTCAAGGCTAGTCGATTTGAGCAGAATTATGGTTTGTAGAATTGTTGTTCTTGCTGATTGGAATTGCAATTTTGGGAATTTTGTTGCAGGAGCTGAATTGGGTCGAATTGAAATTGGTCAATTATTGTTGAATTGGCTGAGTTTAAATTGATTGAAAAGTTTATTGGAGTTGTTGTTTCTGTTGTCGATTCAATTGCAGGGAAGGAGTACTGAATTTTTCTGCAATTTGTTTTCTTTCTGTTATTTGGTGTCGATTGTGCTTTTTATTTGTTGTTGGGTGATTATTGTTTCAGAATTGCTCAACTTGATTTAAAAATCTATCACATACAATTCCTTGTTCTGTATGTGATCATTCTTTTCTTCTTTGAGTCTTTTTGCATCTAGAATTATTAGCCTTTCTTTTCTGCAAATTAGGGATTCTCTGTTTTCTTTAGAGCATTGTTACTGATTTTGTTTGTTTGGTTTGTTTATCTAGATCCTGACCTATAAACTGAAGTTGAATTAGGAGAGATAAAAGGCTGAGTGATTACATCAATTGCCAAAGAGAATATACACGAGGGCTAAAACATGTGAGGATTTGTTTCTACTAACAAGTTTTTGCAGGTTTGAGCATCATGTCGAACAATGGAAATGGAGGTGATCAAGTCGATGTTGCTGCCTTAATTCGGCAGTCCTTTGAGCAGATGCAGGTTCAATTCAGAGATTTGAGTACTAGGCTTGAGAGGCAAGAGAGAGCAATACAAGAGCTTTCTAACAACAATGGGGAGCCTAGAGGTGGTGGAGCTAATGCTCACGACAATGGAGAAGAGGAGGAAGAGGTAGAAGAATGAGCTGAAGATAACATGAGGGCACCTAGAGGCCGCGGCAATGGAGGAAGAGGAGGAGTTGGCGGGTTCAGACCTAGGTTGGACCGGCAATACATCAACCAGGAAGGGGGTGCATTGCGCCTAGATAATGATGTCAATAGCATCAAGATGAAGCTGCCTACTTTCCAAGGCATCGGAGACCCTGAAGTATTTATAGATTGGGTACATGACATGGAGGCTATCTTTGATTGCCATCATTACACCGAGGAGAAGAAGGTTAAACTTGCTGTGGTGGAATTTAAGGATTATGCTAGATCATGGTGGAAGAAAACTCTTGCTACTTGAGGAGAGTATGGTGATCCTGAGATAGAGACATGGGATGAGCTGAAAAGGATAATGAAGAAGAGAATTGTGCCTGTGACACATCAAAGGGAGCTGATGCACAAGTTCCAATCGATGAAACAAGGCAGCAAGTCAGTATAAGAGTACTGGATTGCACTAGAGATGGCAATGAATCAAGCTGGTGTTGTTGAGGAGGAATAAGCTACTATGTCTCGGTTTTATTATGGTTTAAATACTAATATTGCTCAAGTTCTTGAGTTGCAGCGATATAATGACTTGGAGGACATGGTTGCACTAGCCGCCAAGATTGAGAAGCAACTTAAGGTGAACAAGGGAGGGAAGTCATCCCATTACACCAGTTGGAGTGCCAGTGCTAAGTACACCAAGCATGAGGTGGGGAGTTCGAGTAAACCTACCTATGGAACACCCAAGGCGACACCATGGAAAGGAAAAGAGGAGTATAAATCTACTCCAACTAAAGAAACCATTACGCCTACAGGGAAGCATAGGGATGTTAAGTGTTTTAGATGCTTTGGGAAGGGACATTATTCTGCTCAGTGTCCAAACAAGAAGGCTATGATGGTTAAGGAGAATGGCGAAATCTATTCTGAAGATGATGAAGATGTCGATCCCAATATGCCTGTCTTAGAGGATATTTCGGATAATTGTGATGAGGAGGTTGTGCGCCAGTTGTGTGTGACTAGGAGAGTGCTAAACATGCAACAAAGAGATGCTGGAAGTGAGCAAAGAGAAAACATATTTCACACTAGATGCATGATTGGAGGCCAGCCACATAGTATGATTATTGATGGTGGGAGTTGCACCAATGTGGCGAGTACAATGCTAGCGGAGAAGATGGGATTGGAGAGTGTGTTCAATGGCTGAATGATACTGGAGAAGTGAAAGTCACCAAACAGGTTCTTATTTCATTCTCCATTGGAAAATACACTGATCAAGTTCTATGTGATGTTGTACCTATGCAGGCTTGTCATATCTTGTTGGGTAGGCCGTGGCAGTTTGATAGGAAAGTGGTCCATGATGGCCACAAGAACCGGTACACATTCACTTGGGGAGATAGGAAAGTGAACTTGGGAGCATTGTCTCCTAGTGAGGTGTATGAGGATCAGTTGTTCATGAGCAAAAGTGTGGAAGCTTGGATGAAGGAAAAGGAGGCCAATTCGGCCACACTCAGTGAGGAAGAGAGGAAAGCCGAGGGCTTTGCAAAAGGAGAGCAATAACTGAGTGCAAAAGGTGAGGGTGATGTCGACAAGAGTGTGATTATAAAAGGAGAGCATGTCGACACCACTAAAGAGAGAAAAGAGAAAAAGAGACAAAATTTCTATGCAAATATGAGGGACATGAGGGTAGCTTGTGAGAACAAACGAGTGTTAGTCATGCTTTATTATAAACAGCCTTATTTTGCTAACATTGATCTTGTAGAAATTTTCTAGTTGTGTTGTTTCTGTTTTGTAGGAATTTTCTGATGTGTTTCCTAAGGAGTTGCCTGAGGAGTTACCTCCTATTAGAGGCATTGAGCACCAAATCGATTTCATGCCTGGTGCCCAAATTCCTAACCGACCTGCCTATAGAGCTAATCCTGAGGAAACTAAGGAATTACAAATACAAGTCGATGAGTTACTATAAAAAGGACACATCAGGAAAAGCTTGAGTCCTTGTGTTGTGCTAGTCATTCTAGTTCCAAAGAAGGATGGAACTTGGCGTATGTGTGTTGATTGTCGTGAAGTCAACAAAATAACGGTAAAGTATCGCCATCCCATTCCTAGGGTAGATGACATGCTAGATGAGTTGCATGGTGCATGTTTGTTTTCCAAAATTGATCTTATGAGTGGTTACCATCAGATTAGGATGAAAATTGGTGATGAATGGAAAACTGCTTTTAAGACTAAACATGGTTTATATGAATGGTTAGTTATGCCTTTTGGGCTGACTAATGCACCTAGTACCTTCATGAGATTAATGAACCATGTTTTGAGATCTTTTATTGGAAAATTCGTGGTGGTTTACTTTGGTGATATCTTGATTTATAGTAAGAATATTGATGATCATGCTGAGCATCTTAGGTTAGTTTTGGATGCCCTAAGGGCTGCAAAATTATTTGCTAAGAATTCAAAGTGCTCTTTTTGCTTGGATCATGTTATCTTTCTTGGTTATGTGGTAAGTGCTAGAGGCATTGAGGTTGACCAGGAAAAAGTAAAAGCCATCAAGGAGTGGCCGACTCCTACAACAGTAAGTGAGGTAAGATCTTTTCATGGATTTGCTAGTTTTTATAGGAGGTTTGTGAAGGATTTTAGTACTGTTGCTGCACCTCTTAATGAGATTGTCAAAAAAGAGGTTGGATTTAAGTGGGGGGAGAAACAAATTTCGGCATTTAATGAACTAAAGAATAGACTTTGTTCTGCTCCTATATTGAGATTGCCTGATTTTAATAGCGCATTTGAGAATGAATGTGATGCTTCTGGAGTAGGTATTGGTGCTGTTTTGCTGCAGGAAAAATGACCTATAGCCTATTTTAGTGAGAAATTGAAGGGGGCACAACTTAATTACTCCACTTATAACAAGGAGTTGTATGCCTTGGTTAGGGCATTACAAACTTGGCAGCATTATCTATAGCCAAAGGAGTTTGTGATCCACACGGATCATGAAAGCTTGAAATATCTCAAGGGCCAAGGTAAGCTAGGTAAGCGCCATGCTAAATGGCTGGAATTTATTAAGACTTTCCCTTATGTTGTTAAATACAAGCTAGGAAAAGATAATGTCATAGCTGATGCTTTATCTAGGAGGTATTCTTTGATTACATCTCTTACATCTAAATTGGTCGGATTTGAGCATATTAAAGAGTTGTATTCTACTGATGCCGATTTAGTATGGTGTTTGATGCCTGTGAACATGCTGTATTTAATAGGTTTTATCGCCATGAAGGTTACTTGATGCGTGATAATAAGCTGTGTGTGCCTGTGTGTTCTATGCGTGAATTGCTTGTTAGGGAAGCTCATGATGGGGGCTTGATGGGGCACTTTGGCATTGCTAAGACTTTAGACATCTTGCATGAACATTTTTATTGACCTAACATGAAAAAAGATGTGGAAAAAGTTTGTGCAGGTTGTATCCCATGTCGACAAGCCAAGAGTAAGGTGCAACCTCATGGGTTGTACACTCCTTTTCCTGTTCCTGATTGTCCTTGGACTGATATTTCTATGGACTTTGTCATTGGATTGCCTAGGACTAGGAAATGTAGAGACAACATATTTGTTGTTGTTGATCGGTTTAGTAAAATGTCACATTTCATTGCATGTCACAAAGCAGATGATGCTGTCCATATTGCTAATCTGTTCTTTAGGGATGTAGTACGTTTGCATGGCATTCCTAGGACAATCATCTCTGATAGAGACACTAAGTTCTTGTCTCACTTTTGGCGTGTACTTTGGAGTAGATTAGGGACCAAGTTGTTGTTCTCTACTACTTGTCACCCTCAAACAGATGGCCAAACAGAAGTGGTAAATAGGACTTTAGGTACTCTACTGCGTGCTGTTGTGGATAAGAATCTGAAATCTTGGGAAGAATGGTTACCTATGGTCGAGTTTGCATATAATAGGAGTATTCATTCTTCTACTGGATTTTTGCCTTTTGAAATTGTTTATGGTTTTAATCCACTAACCCCTTTGGATTTGTTGCCTATCTCTTTGAAAGAGATTGATAATGCAGATGGACAACAAAGGGCTAAATTGGTGAAATCTATTCATGAGAAGGCCAAACAGCACATTGAGAACAAGAACCTAAAGGTGGCACAAAGACTCAATAGAGGGCACAAAGACTCAATAGAGGGCGCAAAGTTGTTCACTTTGAACCTGGAGATTGGGTTTGGGTGCACATTAGGAAGGAGAGGTTCCCTCAACAAAGGAAATCCAAGTTGGATGCAAGAGGGGAAGGACCTTTTCATGTCTTGAAACGCATTAGTGATAATGCCTACAAGATTGATCTACCTGGTGAGTATGGAGTGAGTGCTTCGTTTAATGTTGCTGATCTTTCTCCTTTTGACATTGCAGGTTCAGATTCGAGGACGAATTCTTTTGAGGAGGGAGGGAATGAAGCAAATAAGGAACCTTCTAGCACCATTGGAGAGGAAGATGGCGCCTTGGTGCTTCTTCAAGGTCCAATTACAAGAGCGAGATCAAAGATGCTCAAGAATCAGCTCTTAATTCACATTCATGAACAAAGAGCTGCAAGAAGACATCCTGATTAAGCTTGGAGAGAAGCTGAAACAGAAGCCCGTTTATTTGCTGTCAATTATGGAGTAATTGACTTAAGAGCACTAGTGGGCCCAGTCGACATCAGCCTAGAGCTTGTGGGCCATGTCAACATATCATTAGGGTTTTATTTAGGGTTGCCGAAATTTTATAATTAATCTGTTTTAATTATTTCGGCTTGGACTTTATTTTTATTATTATGATTGGGTCAAGTCCATTATTAATTAGTTGATTAATGTGGACTTTGGTTATTTGGGCTTTTAATGTATGGTTTTAATTAGTGTTCAAGTTATGTGGGCTCAATTAAAAACCTAGTCCAATTAGGCTTAGGGTTTCGGCTCATTAGGGCTGAAACTAAAAGTCAAATCTAATTTGACTTAGGGTTAGGGTTTAGGCCAACCTAGGCTTCCTAGGATTAGTATAAATACATTCTTTTTATGTTTTGGGTTCAGTTTAGACGATTTATGAAAAATAGAGTTTCTCTTGAGAGAGTTCTTTTTGTTTGAGTGATTCAAACAATTTCCTTGAGTGCTGATGCTCTTGGAACCCAGGAGTGCTGATTCTGTTGGTTTATTCTAGGGATTAGATTTACTTTTCAGGTTTACTAAATATGTGGCGTGTCCTAATTCCTAATTGCTAATTTTCTGTTTCTCTTGCTGATTAGGGTTTCAGATTATTGGCGCTATCTTTGTGCTTTTTGAAGTTTCTTGTTTCTTTCATGATGATTTGGGAGGAATAAGGGGTGGAAAATAGCATCAGTTTGATTGAGATTGAAGGTCGGGACCACAATCTGATCTGTGGAGATTCTAGTGCTGATTCTAGGGTTTCTGTCGTATCACATTATGATCACCTACAGACTCTAAGGGCACGGTGGCCTGCAACTTTTGAACGATGTTGGGCATATGATGTAAGGGGCATGCTACCCCTTGATATGATTGGTTTTCCGAGGGGCTTGGCGGGCTCATTTATTCAAACTAGATAGGTTACCTATTTGACTATGGGTTGGGACACCTCAGATTCTAAACCAGGGGCATACTAGACCTCACCTTCCTNCTTTTCAGGTTTACTAAATATGTGGCGTGTCCTAATTCCTAATTGCTAATTTTCTGTTTCTCTTGCTGATTAGGGTTTCAGATTATTGGCGCTATCTTTGTGCTTTTTGAAGTTTCTTGTTTCTTTCATGATGATTTGGGAGGAATAAGGGGTGGAAAATAGCATCAGTTTGATTGAGATTGAAGGTCGGGACCACAATCTGATCTGTGGAGATTCTAGTGCTGATTCTAGGGTTTCTGTCGTATCACATTATGATCACCTACAGACTCTAAGGGCACGGTGGCCTGCAACTTTTGAACGATGTTGGGCATATGATGTAAGGGGCATGCTACCCCTTGATATGATTGGTTTTCCGAGGGGCTTGGCGGGCTCATTTATTCAAACTAGATAGGTTACCTATTTGACTATGGGTTGGGACACCTCAGATTCTAAACCAGGGGCATACTAGACCTCACCTTCCTAGAGCCATGACTAGATGATCCTAAGGGCATCATGCCCCTTCTCGAGAATTTCGAACCAGGGGCATGATGTGCCCGCATTTAGGCAGGGGGCAAGATACACCCTTCCTCCTTCAGGCCCACTAGGGAACCCGGGGACACGAGAGATATGAGCCATAGACACACCCAGCAAACCCAATTAGAGGACATAGGGGAATCCAGACCACCCTAAACCGGTAAGACAATGAGAGAGCCTGAGATACCCAGATCTGCTGAATGATGAGAAAACAAGAGATACCCAGAGATGAGACAACCGAGCCATGAGTGAAAAACTGAGGACCTGATCCTTGCAACCCAGAGAGGAGAGATCCTAAATCCGGGACCCAGCTCCCGTAGACCAAGAGGAGAGAGAATCCAGACATGAAGGACCTCAGAAAACCACCGATATAAGAAGAGACCAGGAGAGAACTTAAAGTCGGGACCCAGCTCCCGCAGACCGAGATAAGAGAGACCAGACCTGAGAGAAGACCGAGGGACAAGCAAGCCCAAAGTCGGGACCTAGCACCCGCAAATCGTGAGACGAGAGATCTGACCTGAAGGGAACCAGACCTGAGAGAACCCCGAGAGACACATACAAACCAAAGCTGGGACCGAGCACCCGCAAACCTTTAGATACACATCCAAAGTCGGGATGTGGCTCCCGCAAACCTTGGGACAGATATCCCAAAGCTGGGACGTGGCTCCCGCAAACCTTGAAGAGCATTGAGTTTCCCATGAAGGACGATAAAATCCCTAGTTAGCAAAGATGAGATGATTCTTTGCTGACGACCCGATAGATGAGATGATTCTATCACAAACCTTGGGATGAGATGATTCCCGGTAATCAACAACCTTCAGGATGAGATGATTCCTGAAGTGGACCATGGGGTGCTCCAACCTTCGACACACACCACACACATCAATTCGTTCAAATTTGGTTGTTCTTTTTTGTTGCGTTGTTTCATTCTTAGTTTCTAACGACTCATCAACAAGAGGTATCTATGAATACCCAAATTTGACCCATGAATATTCCTCTAATTTAGAGTTTAGGTAGGCTCAAACCATAAAATTAATGAAATGATTTGGTCTTTAGCTAAGACACACTTAGAATTTATTTTGGTAGAATACATATTTTATGAATTGGGACTTATATATTTAAACCAATGAGAT
Source organism: Turnera subulata (assembly GCA_028386065.3). NCBI lineage: Eukaryota > Viridiplantae > Streptophyta > Magnoliopsida > Malpighiales > Passifloraceae > Turnera > Turnera subulata. The sequence goes on along the minus strand of JAKUCV010006846.1, from coordinate 18,933 downwards.
GATTTAACCTTAAGATAAAAATATGGGTTAAATGCATTTGACCCCCTCACCACTTGGTCAAACATAAACAACCACCTCACCAAATAAAACCGGTATTTTGCCACCTGAGGTATACTATTTTGTGATTTAACCCCTTCGTTCGGTTCAACGACAGGTGGTCTTTTACAAATTGTTAAAAACACTTTTAGGAAAGATAAAGTGACACGTTTCACGCACATATCCATTCACTCCATCTCTTCCTCTCCATTTTCTTCTACCTTCTACCCGTGTATTTCCCAGCAAAGCCACATCTCCACCTTCATCCCTCTCGCCAACAATTAGTAAATGAAAGAAAAAGTAAAGTAAACAAAACCACCAACAATCATGCCAAGATCAATCAATCTTTTCATGGATTCTTTGAGTTCATTCCTTCTTCTTAAAATTCTCTGGATAATTCTTACGTCTCCTTGTCAAAGCCAAATTGTGTATAACCAGAAAATAATGCAGTACAAGCAACATGTTGGAAAGCTCCCAACGAATAATTATGATTGGTCTTGATGATAATAGAACAGATTTATCTTCCTAGCTCACACCCAAAGAAACTCCCTTGGAGGACATAATCGGCTGCAAAAGTAAATTGTTTAGCACTATATATATGCAAACCAATTTTTAAAATCAGTAGCATCAGCACATCACAAAAAGAGTGAGAACCGTTATCGAGCATATTAACAACAATTGAATATGCTTTGACTAATTATTGAACATATAAAACACATAATCTTTGCATAGAGCCAAATCATAGCATGAAATCGTGGCAGTCCAAAAAACCACAATTTGCAGAAAAATTAGAACGGAGAAAGAACCGAAAACAAGAACACAATTTACAACGGCCTATGAATCCAAAACTTGTAGATTAGGTTCCACCATTAACGTTAATGCAATACATTTTTTCTGCCGAGCATGTGGAGAGCGATGACAAGAACGACGAAGTAGGGATTGATGACAAGAATGAAGGAGGGGAGATCTTCAAGCCGGGGTTGTCGTCGGCATAGAAGCGGAGCATGTTGCAGCGGCTGGCCCATCGCCGTTGTCGCGCCTCCTTTGCAGCGTGGGAGTTGTCATACATCAACAACGACCGGCAGCGGTTGGCCACAGTGGAAAAGATATGGACTGAGAGGGGTAGAAAGAACGACGGTGTGGCTGTTAAAGAGTGGGTACATTCTTTGGGATTTCAGAACAACCCTTTCACAAAAATTGGGTTGAACCAGACTGAAGGGTTAAAACCACACAATAATATAAGTCAGGTGGTAGAATACTAGTTTTTCTTGGTGAGGTGGTTCTTTGTTTTTAATTAAGAGGTGAGGGGTGTAAAATGCATTTAACCCTAAAAATATACTAAAATCCAGTTCATTGAAATATTATCCTATTTTATTTATTTGAGATTTCTTGTTTATTTTTATAATGAAATGATTTATTTTTAGGTTAAGAATGAATTTGAGGGCTTAAGTTAGTAAAATATGAAATTTTCAGAGGTGAGTAGCCCATAAACACAGTACTTGCAGACTAATTTTAGCTCTGATTTTCGTGGAGAATCAGAGTTAAATCATCCCTTAATAGTAAATATTTTTTTGGTATGATTTGGGCATAAAATTGGGACTTAATGTGCAATCAATCAATTAGGAGATGATTAGAGGGAGTACTAATCAAGAAAAGAGGTGATTCTAGGTTGATTAGGGACTAATTACCCGGTAGAATCAAATCAAGGAGGAATTAAGGGAAACCGGGAGCGAAAAAGGAAAGAACGGGGGAAATGCGGGGTGCAGGGCAGCCATGGCGGGATGACTATCGGCCCTGGCGTTCTTGGTGCCCAGATTGCCCGATTTTCCCCGATTTTCTCCCCTAATTTGATTCTACACGATTTTGGCCTAGATTTTTTACTGAGACCTTGGTCATTAAGCAGGTCCACGCTCCTATACACCCTAGAACAATATACATAGGACCCCCCACTCACATTTCAAGGGAGCATTTTCTCATCACACACACACCCCCATAAGCTTTGTTGCTTTCTCCAAGCCTAGAAACATTTCTATAATCAGAAACTCTGGAAAAATTTCATGGGAAAGCATCAAGAAAGAAGCAAACAAGAGGAAATCAAGAGGACAGCAAGAGGAGGAAGCAATCAAAAGCAATCTAGGAGCCAAGAAGGTGGACAATCCGAGTAGAGGGATTTGATGCAAGTAGTCTCAGAAAATAATTCATATCTTGAGTCCTAGAAGTCGGATTGTTGTGCTCTTGGACTTTCTGGAAATCTAAGAGGAACATCTAAAACTTTACTGTTGAGACCAGAAGCTGAATCGACCATTTTCATTGTCCAAAATTCTATAAAAGACTACCTATAGATTTTGTCCAACAATCGAGATAAGTGCTCTAATCCCTTTTGATTGTGAATCTTATTGATTACTATTTGCTGATGACTTGGTGTTGCTGAATGATACTTTGGTTGATGATGTGAGTGTTGTGATGCTATGACAAGAACTATGTGGCTTTGAATAGGTGGTCTGTAGTGGTGGAGACTCAAGCCCAATTATTTTACTTTTCCCTTTTGTTTTAGTTTCATTTTATTATTTTGTGATTTGTTTCCATACTATACACACATCTGACACAAGGAATACATGTATTCTTCAATTGCACAAAGTTTCGCCCCAACACGGACTAGTGCCTAACACCTTCCCATCCGTGACGAACCCCCGAGCTCAATATCTTTGGCTCGCTAACCAGTTGCTTAAATGGAGTCATTGGGATTCAAGGAAAGGTTTTTCCCGAATTGTCCCCTATAATAAAATTCAAGTGGTGACTCCAAAGATAATAGGTGATGGTAAAGAAGAAGGTGTAAGGGATAAGTGAAGAGGCCCAAGTGATTTTGGGTCGGGTTCTTACACTACCTAGCCTATATTTTCTACAACCAGTTGTTCACTGATATTGTAAAACTACCCTAATCCCCAACAACCTGTTGTTCGCCAGTGATGCCTGTCCTAGGGTGCAGTAGGCACTGTACTAGGTGTTGAATCCTCAACTACCCTAAAAATCTCCCTCGACAATAATTAGGATAGAGGTTGTATATGAAACGATCAGATTTCCTAGCTTCTCCTATTCAGTGCTTCGCTAAGTCGTCTAAGGTGTACATGAGGGTGATCAAGCCACATGCATTGTTAAGTTCTCCATACACAAATCAAGGCATCAACGAATAAACGAAACCAAACATGAATTATTACTCAAACATAAAGCTATAGCTACATCCCATAAACCTAGATATAAAAGAATAGTTCATGAAGAAACTAAAAACAAAAAAGAGTGTAATCGACATGCTGTAATATAAACCTAAAATCTCCACTTTGCTTCTTGCCGAGATCTCCACTTCCCTCTGCTCTGAAAGATAAATTTTTGCTGTGAAGAAAAGGTGTAGTCGATGGCAAAAAGAAGTCCTCCTTAGGGTTTTATTCTTTATTTATAGAGAAACAAAACTCTATTAAAACCCTAAGTCTTGGTCAATAAGTTTTCTCCTCAAAACCTAGCAGCAAACTCTTCTTTCCTTCCAAGGAGTGTCCATGTGATCACAAATAAGGACTCCTAAAACTTGGCGCAAGATCCTTTAAAATTATAAAATCGGGACTTTGTCGCAGCACCCGCTGTCAGGACAAAACTGGGCGCTGTCGCTAGTATAGATTGAACTGGAATTGGGCAGTCAACAGCGCCTTCTTAAGTTTTGGCCAAAATCGTCAAAATCCTCTCCAAAAAGGACCTAAATTCACCTGAAGGAAACTAAGAGCATGTAAAGTAGGATTTGGTGCAAAAGCAAGTGATTTCTTTTCTAAATGCATGAATTGATGCTAAATGCAAGGCCAAAAAATTACAGTGCATGCAGTAAAAGTAGTGTAATTTCAAGCTCATCAAATTCTCCCAAACTTAAACCTTTGCTTCTGCCCAAGCAAAATATAAACTTAAGCATAAAGAAAATGATGTAGTAGGAAATTACTATTGCCTTTCCGAAATTAAACATATGAACAGCACCTGTCACGCACACTACAGCACTCACTGTCCGAATTCCTGTATAATCTTTTCAAAAGAGAAAATAATCAACTTGAATTTAGCAAAGCTAGATGCATGGATGTTCAAAAGAAAACAGTAGGAAACCACTTCACCATCAAAGTTCCTTATGCCAATAAGATAAAGTAAGTACCAAGGCGAAAAATCTTTACTTCATAAGCCGAGTCAAATTTCCAATCTCCACTAATGAGCATCAAGGCATAGACAAAGATCAATAGGTCTTTCTTGGGTGTGTAATATGGACAGGTTAAAGCTACCAAAGAAAAAGAATTAGATAGGCTAGCAAAAATTCCAAAATCGTAACCAGGGTAACCTCTTCCTCAAATTAAACTCAAACCAAGAACTCCTAAATTTTTAGAGCACTAATGAATTTTCAGGAGATAATGAGAGCAAAAAGATTTTCAAGGGATCTAAAAAGAATTATCTCTCCTTTTTCTCTACTCTTTGTTTTTTTTTTTTATTTTCAGAGAAATTTACTCCCTTGATCTCATTATAATGCATTGCTCATCTCTGTGTCCTTAAATTATTGAGACCCATTCGAATTTTGACAACTTCCTTGATTAATCACCTTGCAGCGGGCGCTGCCACAACACTGTCACATTGTTACCCTGAAATTTAGAACTAGGAAAGCAAACAAGCAAGGTCTGGCTAAAATTCAAGGAACAGTGTGCTTAAAAGCACTGTGATGGTCGTGCAAGGCTCAAAAGCTAAGGTGTGATGATGTAGGTATATGAAATAAAATCAACCATCAACCTAGGCTCAAATGGGTGTCAATTGGACAGAATGATATAGGTGGGATAAAGTCAATTTAAGCACAACAAATAATGCCTATATCGTATCCTCAATTATGCCAAGAAGATAAAAATTTCGCCTCGAAAGAAAAATAAGAGTCGGTTCTAAAATAGTCAATAGTAGGTACTGCCCAATTTAAAGAAAAAGATTGGCATTCGTTACCTTGATAGCATCATGATTATATTACCGAGTCCTGTCTCACATCCTGCATACACTAAACTCAAACTAAAAACGAATCGAAATCGGTAGTGAGCACATTTAAAAATAACAGGAAATCGAAACAGTAAGATACAGGCCACTCGTTCAGCTCTCTTATGGCGTGGGATTCTTCATGGAGATGACGCCTTTTGTCCTTTGTGTAATATTGGTGTGGAAGATACGGGCCATTTGTTTTTACACTGTACCTTTGCCACTTCACTGTGGCAAAAGCTTTGCCTATGGTGGGGAACTACTTAGGTTACCCCGACGGCAGTTGTAGACTGGTTCATTCAATGGCCTACGCTTGTTGGTTCCTCTTCATTACAACAGGCTTGGATGCAGTTAGGCATATCTCTTCTTTGGTCATTATGGCTTGCACGCAATGCTCTGGTGTTCAATCAGCAGCCACCTCACATGGAAAAGCTCTTTGATGTCACTCTCACACGGGCTCATTGGTGGTTCAAGATCATTCACCCTCAGTTCCCATACCATGCAGGATCTATCATTTGCTCGTCAGGGCCGTTTAGAGGGTGGGGTTCAGGTAAATCAGTGCATATTGGTTATACTCACTGATATGTCGCTTTAGAAGTTAGGCTTAAAGTCATAACCATTTTTTCATACAATTTTTGTACATAACTTTCTACTGCAATAAAGTTTCTCGACTTCCATAAAAAAAAAAGATACAGCGTGCGCTGCAGCGTGCTGCATTAGCAAATATGGTCGAAAAAGCGCAAATAAAATCCAGCAGCATACACAGTACACATCATTTGGCCATAAAACAGAATGCGAATACAATAACATAACACAGAAATGCCAATTTTTTCCTCCCCTAAACTTAAAATCCACAGTGTCCTCACTAGAGGTAGAAATGAACATTGACAACACAAGAAAGAAATGTAACAAAAAGGGAGGTACTCCCCCAAAATTGTCCAAAAAGGAATAACAGTACTGAAAATGAAAGACAAATGCAGAAAATAAACATGAGATGCAAGTCATGAAAGTCGGCTAAAACACATCACTGGCCCTCCTTCGGCAACTTGTCCTGTATAACCAACATGACTAGAGCTAGCGAAACTGCTCCTCTTGAGCGAGCTGCAGCGTCTGGAATCGAGCGTCAAAGTACTGCTGCAATGTCACCAGGTCTGTGGAAGTGACCGCTGGTGCTGTGGCAGGTGCAACAAGAGGTGCTGTAGCACAAGAGCCAGGAGCAGCAAGCACTGGTTGTGGCTCATCAGTAGGGTAGGGGCTAAGGAACTTCATAGCCTCAGTCTGGCAGCAAGTAATGTTCTCCGTGATGTACTTGTACCGAGACAAATCGATCCCATAGTGCTCAGCCAATCCCGTGATGAACCCAGCGCATCCCAAATAAGCAGTGGAGAGGTGAAGATCAAACCGGGCAAATAAGAAGTTTCCAGTGTTGATGGGGCGCCGGTTTGCAAAGCACCAGAGGAAGAATAGCTCATTACCAACGACCACTGTCCGGCTGCTCTTCCGGTAGAAATTTGTCCTGTTCAGCACATTGTGGACACACCGCAGCATGGGGTCCCGCAAGGTAGTGGCAGGAGAGCTGGAAGGTGAATAATTCAGCCCATTAGAAGAGAACTGCCCCCAAATCGTGTTGGCATCATAATCCTTCAGAGGTGCACGCAATCCATCATCAGAAAAAGCCAAAAATCCCATTAAACTCAGACAGAGTCAAACAGTGCGTGCTGTTGGCCAACCGAAAAGAGTTCTGGTCTTCCTCCCCAGCGTCGCTGACACCCTTAGTGAGCTTAAGGCTCCCATAAAATTCCTTACAAAGCTCCGGACAACTATACTCAATCACACCCCCAAACTGTCTCCAACCAACAGCATCAAATAATTCCTCAATCAAAGGAGAAAAGTGATAGGGACCATGGGTATACTTATACAAAAATTGGGAATTGAGGACCTCCTTGGACGCCTGCAGCGCATGCTGCTCGCGATGGGCGGTGCTGATAAAACGGATCTCCACAAAGGGTAGGGGTACAACGTCCGCTGTCCCGTCTGTGTCGTCATCAATGCCCGTTGGCGCATGGCGCCGGGCACTGCGGCCAGAGGCGGGTGTGCGCTGGCGTTGTCGTCGCTTGGCCGGTGGTGGTGAAGTGGTAGCAGGGCACTTCCCTTCCCGCTTTGCCTTAGCTGCGGCGGCGCGGCTTGCCAGTGACGAGTTCTGCGTCGTGTTGCGGTTGCTCTGTTGTGAGGCGGTGGAGCGAGCAGAAGAGAGTGTCGCATCCGGGAGCGTGGCGGCAGTGATCAAATCCACCAGCTCGTCGCCTTCCTTGGGTTGCGAGCGAGATGGCAGTGGTGGGGTTTTGTCGCGGTCAGTGGAGGATGAGAAGGAACGGGTGGGTGAGGGTGGTATCGGGTTGGTGAAGGGTAGGGGTAAGTGTTAGAACAATAGCCCTAAACCTGAGAGTTCAAGTCACATGAACCTCAACACTCTTGCTTGAAGATACCTCACTTCAAGACTTCTCACACAAGAAGATATACCCTCTTCCTATGTATCTCAACAAGGGAACTAACCTGCCTTAAGGTGTATGAATATACAATTCAATCACTCAAATAAAGAACTCTCTCAAAGAGCAGATATGAGTATACAAGTAAAGCTCTAAAAGGCAACTCTCAAATCCTCAACAGGATATTGGCTCAATAGAAATTGATTTGAATGTATGAGATGAATACTTGAATGTAGAGAGTTGATTAATTCCTTAAAGAGAGGTTTAAGGCCTCTATTTATAGCTCAAAACATGCATATAGTCGTTAGGAACAAGTTCTGAATACTTTAAGAAAAGTTGGCATGCTTGTCTGAAAAAGGTGTTTGATTCCAACGGCACAACATTGATGTTTTGTCACACAACATCGATGTTTGTCCGTTGGATTTGAATAATTGAGCCAACGGCTAGTAAAACATCGATGTTTGCCTGAAGAACATCGATGTTGAGGAAGGTAACATCGATGTTGGAGAAGGCGACATCGATGTTTTCTCTCTACTGCCAAATATTGATAAACTGACCAATATGGAACATCGATGTTACAAAATGGGAACATCGATGTTGTGACTAGTTTTAAAAGCAACGGTCACTAGAACATCGATGTTTGGGATTCCAACATCGATGTTCAGAGCCTTCTGCCTGTTTTGAAGAATTGTGCAAAGGCAGGAACATCGATGTTTAAATACACAACATCGATGTTCATGGCTCGAAAAACATTTTTATGCTTGGAAATATGTTATGTAATGCATGAGCAAAATTCATCTTATTTTGAGCCAATGTCCTAGAAGAGTTGAGTGTTATACCTTGTACAATTTATGAATCTAACTCTTCTTTCTTGGCTCTTCAATTCTTGTGCTCATTCACTTTCATCCTTTGCTCTTGAGTGGTTTCTTTTGCTTTCAGGATTGATTTGACTTCATTTCTTTTTGCTTCATCTTTGTCATGATCTGAAATTGGTTTGTTAATTATCAAAACCTGTAATGAACTATGAGTTCTCACAATTTCCCCCTTTTTGATAATGACAAACAACTAGAAGTATATGCCAATATTTATAACAATAATTCCCCCTATCTTGATGCATATACTTCTTCTTATCTTCCCCCTTTTGGCATTAGCAAAAAGAAATGATGATGCATATATTTATTCTTCCCCCTTAAGATATGATTTATAATTCTCCCTAAGTTCATGCATATGGCAAAGTATTTTATGGAAAAAACAGCATAAAGGATAACATGGATAAGGGTTTAGAAAGATGGTTCCTAGTTTCCATCATTATCATCATCTTCATCAGTAGCTTCTTCCTCACTATGTTACTTCTTCAGCAAGCCTTATTCCCCCTTTCTCTTGGTCTTAGTGAGGAGTACCTGCCAAACATAGTTAGACGAGCCTCGGGTGCTCAAGTTAGCAAAGATAATTCACTAGTTTTAGTAAGAAGAAACATGTGTGAGAAATTTAAGGATAGTGAGATGGCCTCTGCCTCTAAGAATTTTTTCTTGGATTTCTATCGTCCCGAAATGAGGAGGTATCTCCTTGTCGTAAGTCTACCGGGCTCGAGAAAATGTCTTGTCAGTTGGACTTTGGGTGCCTTTGATGCCCAACTAATCAGACTGTGAGTTCCGTGATGAATCAATAATAAAGTTTAGGCCACGATTTTCAACAAAGCAGACACTTGATTATCTGAAAAATTGGATGTTAGCAATAAATGAATTTGCAAGTGTCTCAAAAAGGAGATTCTTGAAAATCGAAGCGGTTTGGAGGGGCCTTCCTCTGAACGTTGTTCATGATACTCCAAGGATAGGTAGGGGTGACCTCCTGAACACTGCTGGACACTTCAGAAATTTGTAGGGGTCACCTTCTTAGAGAAGAGGCAATGCAATTATGTTTCTATAAATAGACATACGTTAGAGCTCATTAAAACACAAAAAATTTATAAGCCAATTTCTGAAAAAAAAAAAGAGTTAGTGAAACAACAACAAAAAAAAAAAAACTTCCCCTTCCACTGTCTTTTTTGTTGAGGGTGCAAACGTAGGTAGGAGAAATCGGTTGGCCTTCAGCATTGTAAATGAGCAACAAGGGCCATTTCCAGAGGAACTAGCAAGAATTCCTCGTCTTGTCTTCGTAGATGAGATTTATTCGTCTCGATTCTTTATCATCCCTATGGAAGAGGTCATCTTCCTGGATCATCAACAAACCCTGCGAGCATCCTACTATGGTACGGCTAATTCCACAATGTTTTTTTTTTATCTCTGACAGGTTTCAGGAGCTTCAGTTGGAACCAACCTACCAGACTTTAAACGAGGGCAGTCATTACCAGATTACAATGACAGCTCAGAGCATTCCTCGAGTAGCTGGAGTAGCGCCCACTTGGCCAAAGGTTCGCCTTTTGGTGTGGAACTGCAGAGGTATCACAGCACGTTCTCAAGATTTTGTTCGAACCCTACGAGACCTGAAGAACCAATATAAACCAAATATGGTTCTGCTCACGGAGACTCAATGGCAGCAAACCGGAGATCACGGAGTTATCCCTCTTCGCGTTCCACCAACACATCGGTTCGAGCTTCCTGGCCAGAACAACTCGGGTGGAATGTGGTTTGCTTGGAGTCATAGCATTAGGGTTAACATAGTCAATACTCCTAATGGCTTCACTGTAACAGCTAAACCGAATCGTTAGAAACAGATTATGATAGCTATGTACTCCCCCCC
>JAKUCV010006844.1:83139-118755 GCA_028386065.3 Turnera subulata | reverse complement strand
TCAAATAGCATTTGGGGCGGGCATTATTTTAGGTTTGGCGGTATAATCAAATTAGAAAGTTAAATTTGGTAGGTTTGGCGGTATAATCAAATTAGAAGGTTAAATTTGACAATAAATAAGTGAGATTATGACATTAAAAGCATTTATTGGGGGTTGTGCACAATCCCAAAACGCCTTGTAAAAAAGGACGGAGGGAGTACATGATTAGGACTAGTAATTTAGCAAAGATTGGAATGCATTTTATACTATAGAAGTTTCTCAAAGACAATATAGTGTATGGAGTTGGTTATTCACTATCACAGTAGATTCAAACATTCAAACAATATTTTTTACACTTATAACAACAATGTGGAGCTTTGATTGATCATCCTAGAAGAAATATCAATTATTCAAAAACTTGAAATAAGAACAAGTACGGATGCAAGTTTTTATTGGCCTATTTGGGCTCGAGTTGGATTCGCAACCACTCTTTATTTAGGGATGCAAGTCTTTATTGGCCTAATTGGGCTCGAGTTGAATTCAAACCACTATTTATTTCTCTACTCATGTTAAAAATCTATACATATATGCATTATGCCTTATTAAATAAATCCTTACAAGACAAATACTTGTCCATAAAGATCAAGAATGTACTATGAATATATCTCACTACCAATTATACACCAATTCTAACGATGGTAAATGGCTAAATACTATAAAATATAAATAATAGCAATGAAGAGAATATAATTTAATTAACAAGTGCATCCACATACGAAGATACATGAAAGCAGCAGCTCGAGATCGAATGCACCACAATATATTATACTCACCAAAATTGTTTTTTTCTTTTTCCAAATTGATACTTTGCTTTGCAATGGTCAATGAGAGAAGGAAGGAGAGTTGGTGGATTGTTGCTAGCGGCAACTCCTTGGCTCAAAGCTCAAAATAACAACTCAGAGGAGCAAATCTGAAAATGAGAGGACAAAGTGGACGACAACGGCCATTGGTCGACGACTTCTGACAAATTGATTTATGAAGATGTAAATCAATTTAGGACTTTTGGCTTGTCTCCTTAGGTCTGAGTTGAAATTGATTGGGTTTAGGGGAGTTTTTAATATTTTGACTTTTAATTTTGTAGCAATCATATACTCTCATTTTTGTTGTCACAATTATATACCTAGACTTTTTTTTTAAAACAAAGAAAATTTCATTCCATATTATAACAAAAAAACCTGTAGCTAACTACGTATATACATCAGAGCACAAAATGCGTAAAAACTGCATAGGGGGGAGTGGACAACCAGGTTGGCCCTAAAGGCTGCGTTTGGACCACGGGTATGGGACAGGCGCGCTGGGCTTAATTTGCAGAGGCCCGATGTTTGGATGGCGGGGCGGGATTATCGGATGGACTCAAGTCCAACGTGTGTTGGACTAAATCTAAATTTTTTGTCCTCTCCGACCCCTAGGAACAGAACAGAAGTCCCTGGACAGCACTGTTTCATTTCCGAGACTACCCCTGTTTATTTTTCTTTAATCCCATCTTACCCTCGCCCTCAAAACCCTACTCCATCCCCTTCTTAATCCATTTTTCTCATCTTTCTCTTCTCCACGCCGCACCACAGATCTCTCTCTCTCTCTCTCTCTCTCTCTCTCTCTCTCTCGAGCGGGCAGCTGTGAAGGTGACAGCCACCTCTCCCTCTCCTCGCATCCCATTCCCCCTCCGTCCTTCCTTCCATTCCTCTCCTTCTCACCATCTCCTCCATCCTTCCTCTCCATCTCCTTCTCACCATCTCTTCTCCCTCTGTCTCTCTTTGTTATGTCGCCTCCGGCTCTCGCCTTCCTTTTTTTGTGTTGCTGTTTCTCTGCAGACCTTGTTGAAGTTGTCCGAGAGAGATGCAGGCGACGATCTCCTCTCCCCCCGTCCTCGTCAAAATCCCCAATTCCAGTCTGAACTCTAACCCCAATTAGCCCGATCCCCAATTTCTGTATGAACCCTAACCCCAATTAGACCGATCCCCGATTTCTGTATGAACCCTAACCCCCAATTAGCCCGATCCCCAATTGTTTGAATGAAACCTAACCCTAATTTAGGTCGATCCCCAATTTTTTATAGAAACCCCAACACTAATTTCGGGCGATCCCCCATTCAATTAGGAACCCTAACCCTAATTTAGCATAAATCCCCAATTCGAGTAGGAACCCTAACCCTAATTTCGCATAAATCCCCAATTCGATTAGGAACCCTAACCCTGCCTAATTTCGCATAAATCCCCAATTCGATTAGGAACCCTAACCCTAATTTTGCATAAATCCCCAATTCGATTAGGAACCCTAACCCTGATTTCTGCTTATTTTTAAGTTACTGCCCGTTTTTTGCATTTGTAATTTGTTGTTTTAATTTGTGTTTGTTGTATTTGACAGAGCGTTGAGTGTGGTCTGTGCTCGGTTTCACCTCGACTTGCGGAATTCTGTTTGTATTGCTAAGGGTAAGTATTATGGAAGAAATTATATTCCTTGTGGTGTGTGTTTTTCCAATGAATTATTTGTTGTTGGAGCGTTTCCTGCCCTCGAATTGTTTTCTGGTCATTCAATTGTTTGTTCTGTGGTTGTTTTGATATTAGTGATGCCTAATTCTTTTACTCATTCAATGTTTGCTTGTGACTTACTAGACTGAAAATGGATTGTGATCGACGTGCCAAACTCGCTGCTATTGTTTGTGTGCTTTCGAGGATGCATCTCCAATTTTTAATAAACTGTGCTTGTTTCGTTGTTGTTTATTTGCATTCATCGTCCAATAGAGGTGGTAGGCGGGTGGCGCGGATTGATAGAACCTTTTCTGCATATGAGACTAGGAGAGAGGAAATAGAGAGGATGTGTTGTGGGTCAAATGATTACACTATCTGGAGTACCAGAATGGATATGAATGCTTTTGCAGGATTGTGTGAGTTGCTTAGGACTAAAGAGGGGTTGATTGCAAGAGGGGAAGTAGGAATTGAGGAGCAGGTTGTGATTTTTACCCACATACTTGCACACCATGAGAAAAATAGAACCCTTCAGGTTAGATTTATGAGGTCTGGTGAAACTATAAGCAGACACTTCCATGTAGTGTTAAAATCTGTAATTCGAGTCCAGTCTGATTTATTTGCTAAACCTGAACCTGTCCCTGCTGGATGCACCGATAATAGATGGAGGTGGTTTAAGGTAATATTTTTGGTGTGTTCATATTTTTTTTGGTGCCAAGTAATAGGTTGGTGTTAATAAAATTAATAAAATATCTTCTGTATTCTGCAAATTATTTTAGGGTTGTTTAGGTGCATTAGATGGAATGTACATAGATGTCGCAGTGCCAGACGAGGATAAACCAAGATATAGAAGTCGAAAGGGTCATATCTCAACCAATGTCCTAGGTGTCTGTAACCGTGACATGAATTTTGTCTATGTTTTCCCTGGTTGGGAGGGATCAGCTACTGATGCAAGAATCCTACGAGATGCTGTGACAAGGAGGAATGGTTTGCAGGTTCCTGTGGGTAGGTTAAAAGCATTAATACAACCACTCTAAACATAATTTTGTTCCTTTATCACAATTAATACTAATTTTTTAATTAATAAGAATATATATTTTCTTGTTTTAGGTAATTACTATTTGGTTGATGCTGGCTATACTAATGGCCAGGGTTTTCTTGCTCCTTATAGAGGTGTGTGTTACCATCTTAAGGAATTGGCAACTAGTGGTCCAAGAATGCCGAGAAATCGTGAAGAATTTTTTAATATGAAGCATGCACAAGCTCGGAATGTTATTGAACATAGTTTTGGGCTCTTAAAAAAAGATGGGCTATCCTTAGGAGCCCATCATTTTATCCAGTTAGGATTCAGGGTAGAATTGTCATGGCTTGTTGCTTGTTACACAATTACATTAGGACTGTTATGCCCTTTGACCCTGCAGAGAGCACCCCTCTAACAGAGGATGATCTTCCTGATGGAGATGATACTGACAATCCTCCTGAAATGGTTGGCAGTGTCCAAACAAGCGACCAATGGACAGGATGGAGAGATGACCTTGCTCAGGAAATGTATAATGAGTGGAGGGGTACACATGACAATAATTAGTATGCATTTGCAGTACTTACGGCTGATTTCATTTTCTGTTGTTGATTGAATGATTGCTCTCTTTATCTTAATAAGTTCCTGCTGTATTTGAATATTATGGAGGTGGTGAAAACTATTTGATTTTATTGTGGTATTTGTAATAACTGAATAACTTATGGTACTTGTAATCTGAATGGAATTTTTCTGTAGTGTTTTCCTGTTCTGTGTGTTGTTCTTTTTTATGGTGTTTTTTTCTTAGCTGTTGGTTGGCTTGCTGACAGTGGTAATGCGACCATGTATTTGTGTATGTTGTATGCTGTAAATGCAAGTTGTTATGAGAGTATGTTATAATAGGTTGTAGGAATGGGGGAAAGGCGTTCATGGACTGATGTCGAGACCAATGCACTTGTTGATGTGTTGGAAGAGTTGGTAGTTGCTGGCCATAGGGTTGATACTGGTCAGTTTAGGCCTGGTTCAATCAATATGAATGTTGCTAAGATGGCATTAGTATTTCCTGATGGTGGCATCTCAGCTAACCATGTTAGAAACAAAATGAAGAGGTTGAAAGTGAAGTTCAATGTGGCTGCTGATATGGCTAACACCTCTGGATTTGGCTGGAATAGCGAGAAGCAATGTGTTGAAGTGGACAGCCCTGACATTTTGGCAGAATATGTGAAGGTATGTATTCCTTTTGCTTTTATTTGTTTATATATGTTTTAATAAAATATTTCAATGTATGCATGCATATTAGTTCTTCTGGAATACTGATGTGGTTCTTTTTAATTTTTTGCAGAAGTTTCCCAATTAAGCATATGTCTGTGGCAGACCATTTCCACTGTATCCGAAGCTGCAATTCATTTTTGGCCATGACAGGGCCACTGGTGCTGATGCAGAAACTCCTGGAGATGCTCTGGAGAACATGCAAGAGGAAGTTGGAGACACAGTCATGGTATCTGCTGCCACAACAGCAATGGGCTGTCCATCTGCTCCAGCTACTACTGCCACTGCTACACCACCAACCTCCCGTGCTGAAAATGAGGCCTCTATGACATCTGGTTCTGTTGGGAGTAAGAAAAGGAAGGCGGGCACAAGCTCTGATGCTCTCTGGGCCTTCACTGATGCTATAATCAGTGGCATTGAGAACCGGGGACAGCATATGGAGACCTTGGCTAATGTAATCAGAGGCAAGGATGGTACTCGTATTCTGGGTGAGGAGCTGAAGAACCTTGGTCTGACTGTTGTCCAAGTTGTGAAGGTGGTTAAGAAGATGAGTGAGCACCAGGAATATGCCAACTACTTCTGGGATCTGGATGTGGTTCAGAAGAGGGAGTTTGTGGACAGCTTCTTGGGAGCTGATAAGTGATGGCTCCATATTAGCATCTAACTATAGCGGTTGTAGGTGTTAGTCATTTTGCTATGCGATTTTGGATGTTGGTATAGGCTGCAGCCTATTTATATGCTTAGTACTAACTAGGTTTAAGTCATAGCATTATGCATTTTGGACGTTGGTATAGGCTGGTGCCTATTATTATGCTAGAATCTAGTGGGTATAGTCATTGCAGTAGTATGCATTTTGCAGGTTGGAATAGGCAGCTACCTATTATTAAGATGTAGGATGTGATGATGCTATGTGGTACAGGCTAACTGATGTTGTATTGTATGATGTTGTGGATGCTATGTTATATATGCAGTTGTATTTAGTATGTGTGCTGTTTGCTTGTGCTGTTTGCATTTTTTTCACTTCTTCAGGTGGTAATGGCATGGTATTGGACATGCATGTCATGCTTCTAACACCATATTGATATTATAACAGGGGCTGAACGTTTGCAATGGCAAAGTACAAGTTCTACGTTGTGTTTAATGGTCGGAAAAATGGGATTTATGAGGATTGGGAAGAAGTGAAATTGGCCACCAATGGGTATCCGAATGCGAGCTTCAAAGGTTACAAAACTCGTGATGAAGCAATTTCAGCATATGTAATGAGTGAGTAAAGGTGGGTTAGGGAGAACTATAACCTATTCCAATCTGAAATTGTGCCTTAAACTTCAACAAGTGCCGGGCCTATCCAAGTGCCTTTGTCAATGGGAATGGCAACTCCCAATCCATACAATGTGCCAATGTCCATGCCGACACCCAACTTGTCTGAGATGAAGCAACACTATGTACTTCCCCTCATTACTTTTGTGATGGGTTTTTTGGTAGCCTTACTGGCAATTGCAATAATTAAGGCAATGTAATTGCATGGTTTGTATCAATTGAAAAAAATTATGGGACGGAACCAAGTTAAATTGATTATGCTATGTTTAAGACAATGTAGTTTTAAATGTAATATTAATTTACATATTATCCCAATATAGTGATTAGATATATTTCCCAATACCTACTTTTCATTAAAATTGTTAACCATATAAAAAAAAATCTACATTAATGGTACTAGTAATTATGGATAGTATTACACATGTAATTTACAAATTGCATTAACAGAGTCAACAAGTAAATCTCCTTCAATAGTATTAAATAGATATTTTAATATCCAAAATAGTATCTCTAAATAGTATACCATTATTAAGCCTCAAAATTATATGTATTATATACTTAACTATTTCTAACAGCATGAAGGGCAATATGGACATTACTACACTTAGTCCAATCCAGAGCACAGCTAACCAAACATAATTCTGTACAACAATCCCATTTATTGTACGCCAGTCCAAACGCTGGATTGGACAGTACAATTGTCCAGTCCAGTCCAGTCCAGTCCAATCCATTCCAGGAGTCCAAACGCTGCAAAAGAGTTGGAAGCAACAACCTTAGCATTCCAGTGTGCAGCTCTCTTTGCTGTTCTTTTTGTTAGGCGGTGGGTTTTTCCACCACATGTTTGTGGGGCCCACGCCAACCTTTGTCAAAAAGAAAAAAAAAAGAGGGAATGACAATTTGAACCGTTAAACCGCAACTTTTGAAAACAAATTTTCAAAAGTTGTGGCTCACACGGTTTGGACGCGGCAAAAGAGCCTATAAATAGGCTTGTGAATCCAGTATCAAAGCATCCCATTTTCTTCACAGGAAATTGTGAAAGAAAGATAGAGAGAAGAGAGAATTGAAAGGGAGGAGAGTGGTAGTGAGGAAGAAAAATATTTGTTAATATTTTTCTTATCCCCTCTTAGAGAGTGTCAAAATAGTGAGAAAAATACTTTTAGGGTATTTTTGGGAAACACTTGGAAAACACCTAGTGGGACATTATTTTGAGTAGACTCTAGGATTTATCATGCCCTTATAATTAGGGAAGTCTCTCTTGTAAGCCTACTATTTTTATAGTGGAAGTTTTGTGGGATCGTGATTGTGGACGTAGCCCAAAAGTTTTGGGTGAACCACGTTAAATTCTATGTGCCATTTATTTCTGATTGATCATTAGTCCGCAAGATAGTACCATCGGGACCCAACAACTGGTAGCGGAGCTCGAGGTTCTGTTCGGAAGGTACTATTCATAAGGGCGTATTTTACTGTTCGTTTATACAGTCCTGTTCATACATACGGTACTGTTCACCGTATTTGTACTATTCTTCTGCACGGGTACTATTCACCGCCGGGGAATTTTCTAGTCCAAAAGAGCCAGCTAAATTTTTGGTCTAGATGGAGGCGAGGATAAACAAGATGATCACTCTTGATGGCACAAATTATCACCTATGGAGAAACAAGATGAAGGATCTCCTGTTCGTGATGAAGATGCATTTACCGGTGTTCAGTACGGTAAAGCCTGATAACAAATCATAAGAAGAGTGGGAATTTGAGCATAATCAGGTATGCGGGTACATACGACAATTTGTTGAGAATAATGTTTACAACCACATTTCTGGCATTGAGCATGCTAGAACGCTGTGGGAGAAGCTCGAAGAATTATATGCCTCCTAGACAGGGAACAACAAGCTATTTTACTTGACGAAGCTTATGCAAGTAAAATATCAAGATGGCACAACTGTTGCAGATCACCTAAATGAAATACAAGGGATCGTGGACCAGTTGTCTAGCATGGGCATAAAATTCGACGACGAGGTACTTGCTCTTATGGTTCTGGCGACACTCCCAGATTCGTGGGAAACTTTGAAGGTTTCAATTACAAACTCTGTACCTAACGGTGTCGTGAGTATGGCGTCCGTCAAAAGTGGCATCCTGAATGAAGAAATGAGGCGAAGAACACAAGGCTCATCTTCTTCACAGTAAGAGTCTTGGCTACAGTGACGAGGGGGAGAAGCCAGAACAAAGGTCAAGGTAGCAGAGACAAGAGCAGGGGTAAATCCAACAAGTTTGCCAATGTTGAGTGCCATCACTGCAAGAAGAAGGGCCACATCAAGAAATTCTGTCGACTCTTCAAAAAAGAGCAGAAGAAGAATAAAGGCAAAGATGTGAAGAAAGAAGAAAGCAGTGATGATGAAGCGAATACTCTCGGAGAGTTCAATGTAGTTTGTGATGATGATATCATCAACCTTACTATCTAGGAGACAAGCTGGGTAGTTGATAGTGGTGCTACTGTTCATGCTACACCACAGAGAGAACTCTTCTCTTCTTACACTCCTGATAATTTTGGGACTGTAAGAATGGGAAACGATAAATCCTCGATGGTTGTCGGCAAAGGAGATGTTTGCCTAGAGACCACGAACGGGATGAAGCTGCTTCTAAGAGATGTCAGGCATATTCCAGATATGCACCTGAATCTGATCTCTGTTGATAAGCTTGATGAGGATGGTTTTTGTAATACCTTCTACAACAGCAAATGGAAACTCACCAAAGGCTCGCTAGTAGTAGCACGAGGTACAAAGGTGTCAAAGTTGTTCGTGACGCAAGCGAAGATTTCCCAACAAGTTGTCAACGTTGTGGAAAATGACAACCAAGTCCAGTTATGGCACAGACGTCTCGGACACATGAGCGAGAAGTCAATGACAAAGCTAGTCAAGAGGAAAGCTCTGTCAGGATTGAACCAGTTCCAGCTAAAGAAGTGCTCTCATTGTCTAGCTGGTAAGCAAAATAGAGTTTTTTTCAAGAATTTTCCTCCTTACAGAAAGAAAGATATGCTAGAACTGGTACACTCTGATTTATGTGGGCCTTTTAACAAGTCCCTTGTTGGTGCCCGGTATTTCGTGACATTTATTGACGATCATTCACGGAAGACTTGGCTTACACATTGAAGTCGAAAGATCAAGTGTTATCAGTCTTCAAGTAGTTCCTAACCATGGTGGAAAGAGAGACTGGAAAGAAACTGAAGTGCATCCAGACAGATAATGGTGGTGAGTACACAGGTCCATTTGATGTTTACTGCAAAGAACATGGTATTCGGCATTGGTTTACTCCTCCCAATACTCCATAGTTGAATGGCTCAGCTGAGAGGATGAACAGAACTTTGACTGAGAGAACCAGATGTTTACTCTCTCATTCAAAGTTACCACAGGTTTTCTAGGGAGAAGCACTACTTACAACGGCTTACGTGCTGAACCATTCACCCTGTGTTCCCCTTCAGTATGAAGCTCCAGAGAAGGTGTGGTCAGGCAGGGACATATCCTATGATCACTTACGAGTATTTGGGTGCAAAGCTCATGTTCACATTCCAAAGGATGAAAGAAGCAAACTGGATGCCAAGACAAGGCAGTGTGTATTCATCGGTTATGGTCAAGATGTGCTTGGCTATAGGTTCTATGATCCGGTGGAGAAAAAGCTTATCAGGAGTCGAGATGTTGTCTTTATGGAGGATCAGACCATAGAAGATATTGACAAAGCAGAGAAGGCCAGTGTTGATTCAGCAGAGTTTCAATTACCTCCTACAATGGTGCCAAGGCAAGTTGGAGATGATGTTCAGGATATTCATCCTGAAATTCCCGATGATCCTGCTGAAGATGAGCCAGCAGATGCTATTGAGGATGATGGCAATGATGATGCAGCTGATGATGATGCAGCTAGTGATGGCCATCCTCAGCCGTCAAGTAGCTCTCCTTATCGCACAAGGTCTGGCAGAGTTGTGCAACGCTCTACCAGATAGATATTCTCCAAGTGATTATTTGTTGCTCACTGACGGGGGAGAACCAGAAAGCTATGATGAAGCTATTGATGTTGAGCGCAAGGAGAAGTAGATTCAAGCCATGCAAGAAGAGATGAAATCCTTGCATGAGAACAAGACGTTTGAGCTGGTGAAGTTGCCTAAAGGCAAGAGAGTTTTGAAGAACAAGTGGGTGTTCAGGATCAAGCATGAGGAGCACAGTCTACTTCCAAGATTCAAAGCAAGATTGGTTGTCAAAGGTTTCAGTCAAAGGAAAGGGATTGACTTTGATGAAATCTTCTCACCAGTGGTGAAAATGACCTCAATCCGCACGGTGCTGGGATTAGCTGCAAGTCTTAACCTGGAGGTTGAGCAGATGGATGTTAAAACAGCCTTCCTATGTGGTGACTTGGAAGAAGAGATATGCATGGAGCAACCAGAGGGTTTCCAACGGAAAGAAAAAGAGGACTATGTTTGCAGATTAAGGAAGAGCCTTTACGGCTTAAAACAAGCCCCAAGACAGTGGTATAAGAAGTTTGAGTCGGTGATGGAGAAGCAGGGCTACAAGAAGACTACTTCAGATCACTGTGTGTTCGTTCAGAAATTTTCTGACGATGACTTCATCATCCTATTGCTCTATGTGGATGATATGCTGATTGTTGGCCAGAATATCTCCAGAATCAACAGCTTGAAAGCACAGCTAAGCAAGTTTTTCGCTATGAAAGACTTGGGGCCAGCAAAACAAATTCTCGAGATGAGAATTATTTGAGACCGACAAGCCAAGAAGATATGGTTATCTCAGGAGAAGTACATTGAGAAAGTACTCCAGAAGTTCAACATGGAGAAGGCTAAAGCAGTTAGTTGTCCTCTTGCTAACTACTTTAGATTAAGTCCTG
Source organism: Turnera subulata (assembly GCA_028386065.3). Taxonomy (NCBI): domain Eukaryota; kingdom Viridiplantae; phylum Streptophyta; class Magnoliopsida; order Malpighiales; family Passifloraceae; genus Turnera; species Turnera subulata. Next base: position 107,769 of record JAKUCV010006844.1, on the reverse strand, counting down.
AGCAGAGCCCATCTATGGATGAGGAGAAGAAAGAGATGGAGCGGGTTCCATATGCTTCAGTAGTTGGAAGCTTGATGTATGCCATGGTATGTACCAGACCAGGCATTGCTCACGTAGTCGGAGTGGTAAGCCGATACCTTTCAAATCCAGGAAAAGAGCATTGGAATGCTGTTAAGTGGATTCTCAGGTATCTTCGAGGAACCTCCAGAATGTGTTTATGTTATGGAGAAGACAAACCGGTGCTGGTTGGATATACCGATGCAGATATGGCTGGTGATGTTAGTTCCAGAAAATCTACATCAGGATACCTGATTAATTTTTCAGGGGGAGCTGTGTCATGGCAATCAAGGCTACAAAAGTGTGTTGCATTATCAACAATAGAAGCTGAGTTTATTGCAGCAACGGAAGCATGCAAGGAGTTGTTATGGATGAAGAAGTTCTTAACTGAACTTGGATTCTCGCAAGACAGTTATCAACTATTTTGTGATAGTCAGAGTGCTATCCATCTTGCGAAGAATGCCTCTTTTCATTCCAGATCAAAACACATAGATGTGAGATATAATTGGATCAGGGATGTACTGGAGAAGAAAATACTGCAACTCGAGAAGAACCATACAAAAGAGAATGGATCAGATATACTGACGAAGACTCTTCCAAGAGGGAAGTTTGAGTACTGCCGAGAAGCTGCCGGGATGGTGGATCCCCCCAACATGTAGTCGAAAAAGAGGAAGAATTGTTAGGCGGTGGGTTTTTCCACCACATGTTTGTGGGGCCCACGCCAACCTTTGTCAAAAAGAAAAAAAAGGAGGGAATGACAATTTGAACCGTTAAGCCGCAACTTTTTAAAACAAATTTTCAAAAGTTGTGGCTCACACGGTTTGGACGCGGCAAAAGAGCCTATAAATAGGCTTGTGAATCCAGTATCAAAGCATCCCATTTTCTTCACAGGAAATTGTGAAAGAAAGATAGAGAGAAGAGAGAATTGAAAAGGAGGAGAGTGGTAGTGAGGAAGAAAAATATTTGTTAATATTTTTCTTATCCCCTCTTAGAGAGTGTCAAAATAGTAGAAAAAAATACTTTTAGGGTATTTTTGGAAAACACTTGGGAAACACCTTGTGGGACTGTGAAGGCCCTCTCCCCGAGGGACCCACCATATTCAGGTATTGTTACATCACTCCCTCCGCCCGATTAAATCCTTTACGATGCTACAGCACTAGGGATTCGAACTCGGGACGTGATGCTTTTTATCCCCCTCAAGGAGAGCACCTTCACCAACTCATCTGCAGATGAAATAGATTTTGGATTTTTTTATTTTTGAGGTATTCACAATGGGAGTGATGATAATGTTATTTAGGTAACAATTTTGGGTTCTGTATCTGAGGATATGCTTAATGGATTAAAAAGATTTGGGTACATTGAGGAAAGTATCAATGATGGAAATTAAAACAGATTACAGATTCTATTATTATTAATGTTCATGATAATTGGGTAAGACTTTCGGGTTGGTGCTTTGATCATTTATTTTATGGACCATGTTGACTAAAGTCGATGATCGTGGTGGAGTTCTTGCTCGGAAAGGATAACTTATGTGATGGTTCTACTTGGTTTTATGGCCAACGGTACTATGATACCGAATGACGCAAGTCGGTGTCGCTTGAGCACTTCATTGCTTGATTCCTTCATGAAAATTTCGAGGATGAAATTTTTTTTAAGTGGGGTAGAACTGTAACGCCCTGAATTTTTAATTATTTTAATTTTGAAAAAAAATTGGAAATAATTTTCCGATGTTGCCCTTACGGAAAACTTATCGAATATTTTGGCCTATAAATTTATTTATTTATTCACTTTTACTGAGTTATATAAAGTGATCTCTAAAGCAAGTTTCCTTTCAATTCTTTTTACCTATTTTAAGATTTATTTTTATATGGGGTCATAGCTTAGAAATAGAATAAAAATGATTTCTATGTGTTAAGCACTAGTTGTGTTGTAGTTTTAACCAAAGTGACGTAGTTTTGGGTGAGCTTGGGCATAAAACACACAAAAACTTGCATTTTGAGAGGAGGGGAAGGGTATTTCTTGAAACAACGTCGTTTTGGAACTTGGTTGAAACCTAGGGTTGTCTTATGTATATAATCCATTCTTTTCTCCCTCTCTTCTGATTTTATTTTCTTCCCATCCGTGAAAACTGCTGCCCATTTTCGCCTCATCCTTTTCTTCTTTTCTTTTCTTCGTCATTCACATAACGTCATCCTCTCCCTTTCTTCTCAAACCCTCTTCTCTCATCTAAAGCCATTTGGTGTGGTGATGGATTGGGGGATGATTTGGTGTTGGGTTGCTAGTCTGGGTGTAGGTTTTTGTGGAGTGACGTCGCGGTATGAATGGTAAGAGCTGAAAGTTTAGACCCAAGGCTTAAGTACGGATTTAGTGCTGGAAACTATGAATTATTCTCCGGTAAGGTTTCCCTGCAACCTTTCTGAGTTTCGTGGTAGTTTTTGTGCAAGTGTTGCATGAGGTTCATTGGTTTTATGTTGGTCGGGTAGCTGGAAAAAAAAACTATTATATGTATGTATATATGCAAGCAAACTAGTGATGGCCATGTTTGAGGATTTAAATACAATTAAATCTTGATATAAACGGTGCAGCGAAGAAGCTAACCTTCTGGGCAGGTTGAATAAATTCATTTGATTTTGGGTCTGGGTCTGGTTTTGTCCATATACTAAATGTAATCATTCCTTGCCAACCAACTTTTTTAAAAATACAATGAGATTTTGAGTGTGGTCTTGTTAGTTGCAAAACACGTGGGTAATTATGTGTCTTTTGCCTCTTGAGGATGACTTTTTAATATGAAATCATGGTTTCTACCGTGATTCGGTGTAATGTTGTACCAAATTTAGAATTAGTGCTATGCACATGGTTCCTTTAAATTCATCAATTCCTTTTAGTAACCACTACTTTTATGCTCACGGTATGCTAGGCCACTGTCACATTTTAGCATTTGACCAGAAGCTTTCTAGTTTATTTGGAGAGAATAATGGTTAAACAAGACTATAATTTATAAGATTTAATCATGGCTAATGGACTTGTCATGGAGTGTTACACTATAAAACCTTGGTTTCCACGCATTGGTTTCCCTAGTCATTCGTGACTCATACACTTGAAGTTTTCTTGAACTTGATAAAATTGGTTCTTAGGTAGATCTTTAGTTTTACTAAGAAAGTGGGCCTAGTCCCTAGTTCGTCTAATGTTCCGTGTCGGGTTGAGGATTGTAGTCGATAAATTTATATAACCGAGTGCATTTCTTTATCTTTGGAATGAATATCTAAGTGATACATGTGACCATGTGTTTAGGCTTTGGTTAACGCTGGGGAGTAGCTGAACGTCGGCTTTCAAAGCCACCATTCCAGTCCAAGTGAGGACTTATAAACCTTTGTATGCATTACTGCCTACAATGCTCGGTTCATTGTCTTGGAATATAAAGTGGTATTATTTGTTTGGTCTTTAATGTTGTATGCATGCTTGCCTGTTGTGCTGATGTTGCTATTTGCAAAGTGTATTATGTTGATGATACCTACGACGTGGTGTGCCTGATTATGTGACCTGTTGTCCGATGTGATGTATTGTGCCTGCCTAGCATGATTTGTTTGGTTATGTTAAACACATGAGATTAGATTTGTGGTTTGTGTGGTGGACTGTGGGCTGGAGGCCCGGACTTGAGAATAAGATGTTAAATCCACACAAACCTGGACAATCATATGTAATGGTACACAAAACTCTTAAAGCAATAATAACAGATTATAATAATTCTACTGTGGGGCTGTTGACCGGTTGGTTCGAGTGGGAAGTGTTACCCCTCGGGATTTCATGCGGTTAAGCATGGTATATGCAGTTTAGCATATGGGTCTGTGATGACCGGTTCTACCTCCCTCTTTCTATCTCCCCCTTTCTACCTCCCTCTTTCTCTCTGTCTATCTCTCTCTCTGATTGTATTGGGCCTTGCCCTGGATATTTTTGGGCTTATGCCCTGGTTGTCTCATGAGACGGGACCGAGCTCGACGCACACAGTAGAGGGCCCTAATAAAAATTTTTAAACCTAATAACAAAGACAATAATATAAGTAATGATGAGTGATGGTTTGTAGTCTGATGATGTCTTGCTTGTGCATTGTGGTTGCTGTTGCCTGATACCGGTGTACTTGTAGTTGATTTGTATTTGTATATACTGGTTTATTTGTTTTCGGTGAGACAGTGGTTGGTCTCACCCCCTCACAGACTTTTACAGGTTAGTTGTTCGTTGAGCAGTGGTGCATGTCAGCAGGTGGCGGTGCTTTCCTCCTCGGGTCGGATCCATAGGGTGCATTACATTCATATTTGCTTATGTATTTGTCTTCCGCTGCATACTCGAATTGTATTACTTATTGTATAATATAATGCGTAATTAAATGATGATTGTCTTATTTGTGTCGTATTCCGGGTAGAAAGGGCAATTCAGTCCTTTCACATGCTTTAGTTAATTTAATGAGTTACTTGGGATACGGGTGTTTAGTTGATGATTTTTCGTGTCCCGGTAATGATAAGGGCAATTTGGTCATTTTATATTTAAATTCTATTTTATATTATAAATTGGGACACGGACGTTTCAGTTATATGTTTTGTCTTCCGCTGCATACTCGCTTTCTTGTATTATTTATTATTTGACTAAATGTTGATCATGATGTTGATAACGTATTCCGGGTAAAAAGGGCAATTCAGTCCTTTCACTTGCTTTAGTTAATTTAATTAGATATTTCGGGATACGGGTGTTCAGTTGATAATTCTCGTGTCTCGGAATTGACAAGGGCAAATTAGTCATTTTACATTTAAATTCTATTTTATATTAACAAATTGGGACACGGGCGTTTCAGGGACACTATTTTGAGTAGACTCTAGGATTTATCATGCCCTTATAATTAGGGAAGTCTCTCTTGTAAGCCTACTATTTTTATAGTGAAAGTTTTGTGGGATCGTGATTGTGGACGTAGCCCAAAAGTTTTGGGTGAACCACGTTAAATTCTGTGTGTCATTTATTTCTGATTGATCATTAGTCTCAAGATAGTACTATCGGGACCCAACACTTTTTACATGGGGCAGAGTACAGGAAATAAAAAGAAGTAAAAGAGCATCAACATCTGCACATAAAGGTATCAGACCCTGGGATGATCTTCTTATCTTCTCAAAAGTCATTCGCGTGATTGCTTGAAAACAGTCACTTTCTATCACTACTTTATCTCAACCAACGCACCATACCCATATAAGAGCATGTCGAATTGCTAAGAGCTCAGTCAACAAGGGAGAATTTGCATACACTTTAGTCATTGCTCCTTCAAGCATCCTTCCTGATCTATTACGAGCCACAGCTGCCACCATTGCAGTACTCGAACCCATTTTGTGTGAAGCATCACAATTGATCTTTACAACACCAAGTTCCAGAGAAGACCAGTTAGAGTTTGGTTGCTCTATAAGTTTCTTCCATACTACCATTTTATATAGACGTCAAAGTAACTTCTTGCTCAAGCTACAGGATGAACATAGAGAGTGGACGGAGTCTGATTTGGATCTACAAAATATGGTGGAGAGATATTTCTCTGACATTTTTTCCTCATCCAATCCGCAACTAGATGATGATGTTTTGAGGGTCGTGTCACCAGTAGTTACACCTGAGATAAATATAGACTTAACCCGTGAGATCATGTGAAATGTGTTTCACTCATATATACCCTGGGCAAATGCACTAGTAAGAGTGCTAGGTGATGTTCTTTGAGTAGTGCAATATGTTACTTTTTGTGGGAGAAAAAATTAAAAAAAAAGAAGTGGGAACCATATTAATAGAAATACTTGGCACCATACACTTGGCACTTTTGCTTGGGCATATGCCAAGGGTATATGATTGTAACACATCCTGGAAGTTAGAGTATATGATAATGACAAGAAAAAGTAGAGCTATATAATTATTATAAACTTAAAAGTCCTGAAAATCCTAAAACCTAAATAAATTTCGGATTGAGTAAAAAAAATAGAAAAAATTGGTTTTTTTATATGATTAAGTCAACCGGCCGAGTCGTTTACCTGATCAAATTGGGTGACTATGAAACTGATCGGTTGTATACATGACTATAAATGCCTTCTCTATAACATTATTTTTTTATATATATATTCATCAGATTAAGCTGCATAGACTGTACAGAAGCACCTTTATAGGTGGTCAAAAGAAAATAGAGACCCGATTGCATCTTGTTTGTCGCAAGCTATGCCAACCATACAACCCATGAGTGTGAGATCTAGTCATTGTGGGCTAAACAAACAGTGTTGCATGCTTCTTGGGTCAGACTTTGAGAGAAGTTGATGTTTGGGCTGGAAACCTAAGTATCAGAATTCGTAGAGAATAGTTGCCTAGATGATTCTTCAGACTATACTCGTCCATTTTAGTCTCGGAACTAGAAGCATCTTTTAACCAAGGACTAGGGGTTGATCTATGTTACTGCTACTCCTAATTGCAAGAGTAAAGTAAAAACATAATAAAGTAAATGTGCGGAAAAATAAAGATATTGAAAGCAAATTTGTTGTCAAGACAGACAACGTGACCACAAGTTATTTCCTCACACAAAAGAAGCTCACACCAAAGCAAGCACGGTGGCAAGACTTTCTAGCGGAGTTCGACTATGTGTTGGAGTACAAGCCGGGGAAGGCTAACTTGGTGGCCGATGCTTTGAGTAGGAGGGCCGAGCTCGCAGCCATAAGTCGACCCGATAGCACTTTGGTGGAGCGTATCAAGGAGGGGATGGCACATGATCCGCAAGCCAAAGCCTTGGTGGAGCTCGTTGGACAAGGCAAGACCAGGAGATTTTGGCTTGATGATGGGTTGCTCTATACAAAGGGGAACCGGATCTTTGTGCCGCGACATGAGAAATTACGGAAGGAAGTGCTCAAGGAATGCCATGATTCTAAGTGGGCTGGCCATCCGGGGATTGATCGCACACTAACCTTGTTGGAGGATTCCTACTATTGGCCACGGATGCGGGATGATGTGAATAAGAGATAAATGTATGGTAAATCTGTATGCAGTACAAGATACTAACTTGCTAAGTCGGTTTGTAAGCTTAAGGAAGTCTTACCAGCCTTGGGTCGACTTGTAGTGCTTTCTAGAAAACTTAGCCCATTTGTGAACAAAAGCCCATTAGTCTAGTCCATTTCCGCGGCCTAAACACATCTAAATACAAGTGAGTCAAAATTATCAGGTGGTGGAGATCGTGAAACCAAAATCCTAAACTGTAGGCCTTCTCTATAACAATTGGTGCATTCATAGTGTAGACAAGCATTGTGTTAGCAATGAGCTGTAGTTCAAATCAGCTATAGTTCAAATGGTGGATTTTTTTTTTTTTTGTCGCTGAAAAAAAGGCATCAGTGGTGTCATCATCGCCCCGTCGGTCCAGGCCTCGGTCAGAACCGGGTACATCCTGGCATTAGACCCTCCTCATAGGAGAGACCGCCCACCGGGGCACCAGCGGACACCCTCGCCTGCTACACGTCATAGTGTCGGGGAGACCCCGGGCTCAACGGCCACCACCCCACAGTGTGGAAGGCGGTCACATCACACTATAATAGGGCTTGACTGGAAGCGCCGAAACTCGGACCCGAATCCTAGAGATGGCAGGCTAAAAGCTTCACCACTGGGCCACCACCCCCGGTGGTTCAAATGGTGGATTTTGGTTTCGAGCTCGAGTCTCTCAATGACATTTGGTGCAAAAATGTGAAGTCAGAGTAGTCTAGCTTCTTCACACTTGATTAACATCTAACCGGTTAAGTGTTTGTAATTCAGAATTTGCAATCAAGTTTTTTTCTCCCTAATTTCCTTTGTCTCAACTAATCTTTAGTATGTTTTACGAATAGATGGTCACGACCATATTTTCCAAGCACAAAACCTCCGATACCTTCCATTTTAGTTGCAGGAGCGACTGCAAACATGTCCCCTAATGGATATGCAAGTGTAAACATACAAGACTAGAATCCACCATTGCCCTTCCCACCATTCTCTCTCTTTCGATTAGAACACCATAACAAGGCTCAACGACAATGTGCTTGCACTGTCAAATGCTATAAACTTTACAAGACGAGAAGGCACACATGATAATACAGCCTAGTAAAGCACTCTAGGGGGTGAAACTACCCCAGCAGTAGTAGTAGTAGTAGTCTTCTTAATTAAGAGCTCAAGTTGTCAATAATGGTGGTGTGGAGTGGATCACTCAAGTGGGTAGCCCAGTTGTTGAGTGGACCTTTCCCAGTTACAGCAGCTTGGACAGCAAATCCAAGGAAGCCAACCATGGCAAGACGAGCATGCTTGATCTCTGCCAATTGAAGAGTGGCCTTCTTCTCTGGGTCAGCAGCTAGACCAAGAGGGTCAAAGAACGATCCTCCTGGATACAGCCTCTTCTCCGGGTCAAGTTCTGAGTTTCTTTGGAACTCGATGTACCCAATCACCAATACCTCAATCCAGATCAAAGTAGTGATGGAGAACGGCAGTGGCTGGCCAAGGTAGGACGATCCTTCCACTAGCTCCACCTACAAAAAACACAAAAATAGTTTATACTTAATTACTTGCGTTAATTAAGAGAGTTAGTGGGTTTTAATTAAGAGATTTAGTACGATAATATACCTTTCCTGCATCTTGCCATGTAACTCCAGTTAGCCATTCAACGGTGAGGGCACCAAGAGTGGCCAACATGGCCCATCTTCCATGGATGAGCTCACACTCACGGAACCTTTGAAGCCCAAACACCTCGCTGTAGGGCTGGAAAGGAGTTGACTTCACGTCGGCGAGTTCAGTTCTTGTCCCGATAATATCACCGGCCTCGTTCTTGGCCAAGTTCTGATCCAAAGAGTCCAGCTCGAACTGCAAGTACTCTGCGGGTTTGCCCAGCCCAAACGGGTCGAACCCGTAATCACCCACCAAGGTCCCGTCAAGCCACTCGGGCGCCTTGGCTCCCGGGTACCACAATGGACGATCCGTGCTGGGCTTCGCGGACCTCTTGGGCGCTGCTTTCTTCCCGCCGAAACCGAACCTGGCCTGGACCCGGCTGGAGTAGATGTCGGGGCGGCGTGAGCCCATGAGGGAGGATGTGGCCGCGGCGCCGGCGGTGGTGGCAGCCATGGTGGCTCTAATATTGATCACTTTCCAAGTTTTGGGGTGAGTATTTACTAGAGAGTGTTAATAAGATCAGAGAGAGTAGTGGGGGGATCTGGTGGTGTCTGTGAGTTATAGTTATTACTGAAGTTATATTGAAGAGGAGTTGGTGGTTTATCCACGCTGGAGAAAGGTGGCCGTTGGATGGAGCTCTGCGTATCTATCTGACGAATGGGAAAGTATCCACCTTATCTGTTATCTACGCCTTATCTGTGTAGGTGGGGCCTGGTGAACTGAGCTTTGATTGTTGCATTCTCTGTGATCCCTCCTTTGTGGACGAAGTTGCGAATACAAAATCTGTTGGGTCTTGCTCTAGGATTTCTAAAGGATAGCCATTAGCCACTTACTTGTTGGATAGGGATTTTTGTTTAGCAATTGTTTTCATGATGACATTGACACTATTAGGTTCCAACAATAATTCACAGATTTTTTTTTGCCCCCATGCGTTTAATTCAGATGTTAAGACGAGATATTTGTAGACCATGAATTTTTCATCTTTTCTATCCGTTGCCGTTTTAGAACCCCAAAAGAATTGTGATTAATCCAGGTCGCTGGATCAGCTCACTAATGCTTCGGTTTTGTGAAGAAATATAAAACCCTAATGGGAGTTTTGACGTGGATGAACGTTTTGCTATGTGTCCATATGCTTGCTTAATACAGAGCTAAAATTCTTATTCGATTTTCATATTTTACGGCAAATTAACATCATTTTTTATCTCCAATTTTTCACATATTCTTCATATGACTACCCAAATTATTCGTTCTTTTGAACACAAATTATACATTGTACCCTTTTTTTTCACATTGCATGGCTTGGAGATATAATTAATGTTAGTCATGATAAAAACTAAAAAGAAAAAAATTAATGTTTGTCCGATAATTATTTTTAGATTTGAGATTGTTGGAACCGAGATCGTAAATGGGTCATAGACCGAGGATCCAGTATTGTTGGTTGGGCTAGCGCACGAGAAAAACTTTGAAAGGATTCAAGGCCCAAAAAGATGTAGCAGAAAACCCAAGCCCAGTACGCAAGCCTGGAAAGAAGAAGTCCAGTGGTCAAAACAAAAAAAAAAGGAGAAAAAAAAAAGAAAAGAAAGAAGGGGAAAAGAAGTAGAACCACGCGTCAACGCTACTCACTAGACACAAATATCTTCCTTGGCAATTGCCTCCACGGGATAAACTTGGCGGCAATCATCACCACCCACCGCTAAAAACTCGCCTACACACACATCACTCCATTAATTAAAAAAAAAAAATTCAAAATAAAAGGAAACACGAAAGAAAGTGATTAACCAAAAAACACGAGATATTTTCCCCCCTTTTATTTCCCAATCAACGACAATGATACATCAACAGAAAAATCCGCCCCTCAATTTAATACACACCCCAATTGTAGAGTGAGTGCGTGAGTATCCGATTGGAATCTCGAAAATCCAGTTCACATTACTGCAGTCAAATTTTTTTAAAAAAATTAGGCCTGCTGAAATAAGTAAATGAAAAATGTGAACTCTAGAAGAGGATTTGAAAATAAATCAGGCAAAAAAAAGAATAAATCTATGGAGATTTTTTTTTGGGCAGATTAAATAAATCAAAATCTAAGAAGAAAAGAAAAAAAAAAAAGAATAATAGTAGGTGTTACCGGTTGATCCGGTTCCCACTACTTTCTGGGTCGGTCATAGTAGAGCCTTTGCTTTTTTGGCTTTGATATTCTCTCTTTCACCCGCTTGTTGATTCCTTCTGCTTTGTTCAACTCTGTTTCTCCGTTTCGCTCTGCTCCTCCTCTAAGGTAGCCTCTCTCCTTCCTTCCCTGAGATCCGCTTTTCAGTTTTTCCTTTTTCTTTTCTTTTTAATACCTTTCTGTTCCGCTGCTTCTGTTTGGTTGCGTAGAAAATTCAGCTGGTGATCGTGTTTTTTCTAGTGGTGGTTGGATGCTCTGTTTTCCTGCTTTTTTTTTTTTTTTTTTTTCTGTTTGGATAATTTGTTTGGTTCATTTTTACTTCGTTTCGACTGTAATCTGAATTATATTTTCCTGCTCGTAAAATCTATTGACAGTTCAATTCGAATCATTTTTTTACTTTTGGAGATGCTCTGGGATCGTGTTTATCGTTTAAATTTTCTTCGAGCTTTATAAACTTCTGTTTGTTTCCTGTTCTGTTTTGGTGGAAAGTAGAGCTCTACGGCTACTATTTTGCGTTTTTTCTGTGTCTTTTTGTGTTTAGGAATTTTAAAAAGTTGTTTGTTCACTTTTTTTCTTGGTAATTTTTTTCACTTTTGAATTTTGTTTGTTGATTTTGATCATGAAATCTGCGGAGCGTTGACTTTTTTTCAACTTTTTGATTGGGAAACTTCTATTTCCGTCGCTGGACGTTTGATTTCTGCAGAAATGGTAGGGAAGAGATAACTGAAAATGACTAATTGCTGGTTTTGATTGAAACCTTGGCTGATGCAGGCTTCATCAAGAATGAAGAATGCCAAAGGCAAGGGGGCGGCAAGGGGCTCAAGGGAATCTTTGAAGCCCGTTGATGATAGGTTAGTCTAATATGGCTTTGTATTTTTGCATTTTAAGATGCTGCCATTTGGCTTCCAAACATGACAAAATTGTTACTGTGGCTCTTTCCGGTTTAATAAGTTCGATTGATATCTAATTTTATATCTTCGATGTTGGATCCAGAATATTGTAGTTATGGATCATATATCTCTAATCTTTTCAGAAAGGTGGGGAAGAGGAAGGCTGCTGCCCCGATAGACAAGAGTAGCAAACGGATGACTAAGAAGGAGAGAAATGCTAAGAAAGATCCCAACAAACCGAAGAGGCCACCTAGTGCTTTCTTTGTTTTCCTGTAAGCATGTCTCCGTTTAATGAACTTGGGATTAAAGTGATTAAAATGGCTTCAAGTTTGATCTTTTCGGGTTTGACTAAATGATGCTACGTTATTATTGCAGCGAGGAGTTTAGGAAGACTTTCAAGAAAGAAAATCCAAATGTGACAGCTGTTTCAGCTGTAAGTAACTGACATAGGATTACAAACTTTTTCTGGATTAAACTTAATGTCTTTTGTGGTCTAGTGGTCTCTGTTGGCTAAGGAATTGAGTTTGTTTTCATAATTCTCTGCTTGAAGGTCGGAAAAGCTGGTGGAGAGAAGTGGAAATCAATGTCTGCCGCTGTAAGTAGGACTATTTTCCAAAGATTTTATTGTCTTTTACTTTTTTGTGTTGGATAATCCCTCGGCTTTTGGAGCTATCACAAAGGCATTGTTGTCAGCTTTTGCGGCTCGTTGTTGACATGACAATAAAATGAACAGTGTTAATGGTGGGTTAGTATAGGTGAATCGTGGTGGAGGCTTTATGGAAATGCCGCTGATAAACATTTAACTTTTTATTTCAACTTAAAGATGTTGGAGGATGTTGCTAATAAGATGGTTTCTATAGAGCAGCAAATTAATTGTAACCACTTGAGCTTACTTATAACTCTTGTTACTTCAGGAAAAAGCCCCATATGAGGCCAAAGCTGCTAAAAGGAAGGACGAGTATGGAAAACTTATGAATGACTACAATAGGAAGCAGGTGAATATATATGTGCTTAGTAGTTATCCATTGTTACATCTGTTTGCGTTCGATAGTTTGGGGCTTGACTTGTATATGCTTGTTTCCATAGGAGAGTGCAAATGATGACGTCGATGACGAGTCAGACAAGTCAAAATCTGAGGTAGATGATGATGAGGCAACTGGAGAGGTTCTCCTGTTTACTTATTTGGAACATTCTGTTGTTTAGCAATTCATAGATTGCTATGTGGTTGCATTGGTTGGAGAAGTTGGCCTGGGCAATGATATTCTTATGTTTGTCACCCATAAAATGAGAAATTGGTTGTTTGATCGCTTCATGCAGAGGGTGGCATATTTTTACTTTCACATCGCTAGAAGCAAGTTGAGATGCAAAAATGTTATTCTTGCTGTCATAGCACAATCAGTACTGCTTGAGCCTTCTTTTACCCAAGCTTCGCTGGAATCATTAATGATTGCTGAACTTGCACGTTCTACGAAAGTTGGCTGGCTGCTGTCATGACTGCCGTATTCATCTATTTTGCCTTTCCTTTTGTATTTCTGATGCTGTAACTAACATTTATCAATTTTATGTTTGTCAGGAAGTGCACGATGACGAAGAGGAAGAGGATGATGAGGCAGATGAGGAAGATGAAGACGATGACTAAAGATTGGATGATAATGATGCATCATGGTGATTAGGAGAAATACTATTGGATTTTGTATGTGCATAATCTAGGTCATACATTGGTGCTTTTTGAAGCAGGAAGAACTTTTCCTTTTCCAAAAAGGGAACATAAATCTTGCCCTGCTGACGTGATGCTCAGCTTGTGGTTTCCCCTTTGGTTTAATGTAACATCTATAGTTTTTTTTTTTCATTTTTTTGCCTGATGTTTCCTCTTACTCAGCATTGCTACTGGGCATTCATCGTATTCGTTTGTGTCATGAGGTTTGTGCGTCATATTATTATCTATTGCTTGCTAGATAATTTATTGCAATGTTCTTGTATTACTTGTTGCTGCGAGCAAAATAATCTTGAGCCGCCCTTTTTGTTGAAAATTATATGTCTCCCGTATTGTACAGTTGAATTGTCCAATCGAGAGTGAAATGGTAAAAGCTGTTTCTATATTGTTTGAAACTTGGTCCTTTTCTGTGATGCTTGGTTTTCATGTGTTCTTTTCTTCCTTTCTTCTTCCAGGATTATTTTCCTGTAGTTCAAGTCTATTGCTGATCTCTAGGGCACATCTAATTATAGTTAATAGTTTAACTGCAGTATGGTAATTGTATTTTTGAATAGGCACACTAGTTGCAGCCGATGTTCCCCAGAGCTATTGTACGAAATAAACATCATCCACAAACATCACCTCAGGAATCTTCGTTTGTTGACATCGCTTGAGGAATCCCAGATACTGTTTTGCAGGGAATATGACTGACTATATTCCTATTTCTTTTGATACTAATCCATCCTTATTTTTTGCTACTCGTCGATATTGAAGGTGGACTACATCCTTTGTTATTCATGAGGAACCCAGCTCCTCGAGGATGTTTTGTTTCGGAGATATGTGTTTTCTAATGCAGGTGTAGACAAATATGCAAAACCATTGACCGGAATGAATAGCCATCAAACCTGCTAAAAACAATGATAATCTATTTACAATCATCATAGTCACCTCACCTCTACAGTGGGGACACATAAGAATCCTATACAATCAAGCGAGATGCTATGTACAGAAATTTTCAACCGACGGAGAACCCGTCAGCGGTAACGGGGATCGTAGGAAACAAATCTTGTGTCGGGAACAATGAGAGGCAAGTTACCAATGTACACGAACAGTCTCTTCAAATTCTCCCTGGAGATAGCTGACAAGTCAACAATCTCATTCTTGCTTGTGTAGATCCAAAGGTCTCCAGAGTTGACTCTCTTAAGTGTGTCCCGGCAGAATGGACACGACAAGGACCGAGCACGCCTGAAACAACCAAGAGATTAGAAGGCAAAATTAAATGTAAGGAAGAGACTCCAGCAACAACAAACAGAACAGGGGATAAGACTGAAAGTAAGACTAGTAGAAAAGCAATTTGTGCCAATTCCATGAAAAAGAGAATAATTATCATATTAAATATCTGGGGCATCCAGTGGTTGCTAACTATCATCCCAGACAAAATGTTTTGCAAGTGCTGGATACATGTAGTGACTGAGTGGTGGCTGAAGAACCAGCACACGGCAAGGGATTTGCTGCATTCCGCTATAGCTCGAGAATGAATGCATTTTAGAGATAAGAGTGTGTGACAATAGTGCACAGAAAATCGTAAAACAGATCTAGGGCTTCTGATTGTATTAAATTCAAATGTTACCAGTTCCGGTAGCACTTCATACACATGGAGTGGTTGCACTTGGGCAGTACGACCTTGCTGTTAATTTCCAGGCAGATTCCACATTCTTCTTCCCTCTCTAAATCAATTTCAGAGATCTTTCCTTTGTCCATCTCATCTTTCTTTTTGTACTTGAGCAGAATTTCTTTCTGCTTCCTGTCCTCAACATCAGTAATTCCTCTTTGAAGTTGCAATAAAGACGGAAATATCACCCCTGACACAAAAGAGATCCAAACGGACATTACTTAAACTAATTCTTAGTAGCCAACAACACTCTCTTTAAAGATAAGAAACACAGCAGGTACCAGTGTGTTACTTTCAGCTTAGGCAACAAAAGTGTGATAAGTTGGTGCAAGTCATCTTACCGTAGAACTCTCTTATGCTGGCTTTTCTTTCTTCAATAGACATGGACACCTTCCCATCCTCATAAGCCTGTGACACAACATCATATCATTTCACCCTTCGCATGAAGGAAAATGCAGCATTTGTTTTATTATTACATCAGCTGCAAGCAGACGAGATCAGTAATTGGAAATTGATTTCCAGGGCATGAAAAACAAGAATAAATGAACCGAATATATATTGCGAAAATCACCTTGTATATAAGAATCCTAAGTAAGCCCAAGGCGCCAGCAAGATGACAATCAGTCCACTGAACAAGAAACAAGAAAAACTGAGCAGCAGGACTGTAAGATAATCTCATTTGAAGACAGCCGCCATCGTACTCTGTAGGATAATCAGAAGCCCTGTAACAAAAAAACACATATTTATAAGGCTAAGCAGATATCTTAGAAATGTTGAAAGCTAAGCAGTGGCTTGCAAATGTTCCAACACTTGCTGGGGTGTGATATGAAGCAACAAAGCTATATATGGCATAGCTGAATGGTACAGTTACATTCTTAAACACTTTTTTAAGTCTTATATTTAGAGCCAATAAAGAAATTGGGCCACAAGGGGTTCACTTCTGTCCCATATGTACAGAATCATGTGCTTCTTTCCTGTGATCAATTCGCAGTCTCTTTCATCTTGCAGCTTTGCATTTGCTTTCAACTAACCAAGTTGTTGAGTGAAGCATCCAGAGAACAAATGTGACTTTCTATTGATGGAGGCGTCCATGGCAACCCCACGTGACAATTGTGAGAGAAGTTATCATAAAGCTCAACAGCAAAAGACCATGTTTAAGAAAGATTTGAAGTTTTCAATTGATTGTACAACCAAAAACTGCAACCCAATTTACTTTTTTGGCTGGACGAACAAATTCGGAATTCACTAATCACAGTCCTTGTTTGATTTTTGTACAGTAATGACCACAAAAAGATACTCTTCCCTGTTCCAAATAAACGATCTGTTCAGGGAAGGAGACGAGAGAATCCTGGGCCTGAGTATACTTTACGCAATAGATATCATGATCCACGACTTCCCAGAACAGAGAAATCTTCTCCCCGGTAGTATTAGATTTAGAGCCCAGTTTTCTGAAATATAAGAACTGCTAAAAGTTGCAAACTTGGTTGAGGTTGAATCTTTCATAGCAATTACCCAATCGAGATGATCAACAATATACCAAAGATTTAGACACAAAATATTCCAAACCCACAAAGATTTCCAAAAAACTAAAGCAGAAAACAGAAGATAGAAACAGAGTAAGAGTTAAAAAAAAAAAAAAAGTAAATGGAGAGGGAGAGGAAGGATTACAGGGTATTGGCAAACTGGATATCCGCTTCAAGTGCCTTGAGTGAGTCCTTAAACGATTTTCGCATTTCCCTTACCAAATTCCACCTCCAGCAACACTTATAACTACAACACATAAAACCAACCCCCCGTAACAACTTCTTCTCCTTCAGCAAACACTGAACTCAGAAACAAGCACTAAAAGAACAACCTCAAAAAAGGACTTTTAAGGAAAAAAAAAAAAAGAGAGAGAGAGGAGAGAAAACACAACACAGCAACCTAGGTAGAAAATTAATGTCTGGTACTATTTTGGCAGGTGTAGTAAAATAGAGAGAGAGGAACAGAAGGTTTGCGGTTCACTCCTCTTTGTGGGTTCTCTCGCTTGTAGCACACGTAATCAGAGTTACATGTCGCTCTCAGACTCTCACTCCATTAGTATTTAATGCAAGAAAGAAGAACTAAGGAGGACAGAAACTAGAAGAAGTCGCTTGAACTTTGAAGATAGATAGATAGATGGTGTAGTAATTAATAACTTAATAATGATACGCTCCTCTTCCTCCTCATCCAACTCTATAAAATTTACTAAACCACCCTTAATTATGCCCCTTAAATCTCTCCTTAACCTACCCGCTTCCTGATACTTCTCTACCCCTCCTCCTCCTCACTAGTTAGTGTGGGTCACATTAGGTTCGCCCACAAGTTGATTGTTGATGATGATGCTACTTCTTCTCCCTCTCTCTACAGTTCTTCTTCTACTCATACTTGTACTACTACTAGATTAAGATAATTATGTGGGATATTTTTTCTTTTTCATTGGGTGATAAAATAATTATTAGGATAACAAATCGCCACCTTTGTCGTTTTGACGCGGGTGGCATCTGCTGCCGCGTGGCATCCATGCCGTTGTGATCCTACCGTTAACTGCGGGCCCCACTTTTGGTGGCTATATATTTTTATATCTGTTTGTTGGCGCCACGTATGTTGATTGGTTGATGAGATGGAGCCCGCCAAATGACCCACCCACTCCCCCCGCCACCGTAACTACATGCAATTTTTTTTTATTCAAATTTTTAAATTTTCAAATCCAAAATATAAAATTAAGTTGGTCAATGTTTGATACTATTTGTCAGGGCAAATACAAATCAATTTGTCAATTAGTGTTAACCCGTACCCAGATTCTTTTTTAATAAGATTATCTTGAGGAAGAAGCATAAGATTTTTTTATGGATGAAGTCCAATTTGCAAATTGGAGCACTAAAATATCCAATATCCCCAATTAGTTTTATGTCCTGTATCCGTTCTAGTGTGCCAGTATTCTCGTCTTTTTCAATTTTCTCATCCCTGCTTGGCTGATTTGTGCAAAAATGGATTCGAAAATTGATTGGATACAGCTAAAAGTCGCAATCCAATCAAAGGAGCTAAAACAAGAAATGCTTTTTCAATTGACAGCGAAACAAATAATCCTCAAGAATCAGATGGTAATCCGATAGGGGGTAGATGGAGGTTGGGGGCCAATAAGGAATAGCCAACGCATACTAGGTTTTGAGGTGTTTAAATTTTTTGATGGAAAACTAACAAGATTTTGTTTTTATAATACTAAGGGAAACTGAAAACTCACATTCTGTGGAGCAATCATAAATGATGGGGTAACAGGACATGGTGTATAGCTTACAGTTTAATTGCTTGCCAACGTCAAAAGAAAAAAGATCGAGAGATAAAAAGCAACTATTAAAGGTAGAAAAAAGATATGTAGACGCTTACAAGTTATCCCAAGTACCATGAGAAGAAAAGGATATACGACAGTGTAATAATTTATTTATTCTTTTTTTTTAAATATTGAAACTATATCGCAATAATTGAAAATTTGAAGTCATTGATTTCCATGATGTAGACACGCCACTCTTTTAGCTGCAAATTGCAATTAAGATTTAGAAGCAATTGCCGACGGACCAACCTAAAAGCAAAGCTCTTCGGTACCATTTGTATTCAGATTTCAGGGTAGGCTGGCTATATATCAGGATCATGCTCCTCAAAGCATGAAAACTGTCATTAAGGGGTAAAAGGGTGTGGATTGCTAATTTACTCAGATCGGAAATTTGAATAGGCAGACTGAATCAATTATACAATATAAAGTAACAAATTTGTATTTAGTATTGTATTGTTAAATTAGGAAAGAAATGGAGTTGATAGTCAAAATAAAAGTCTTTTAATTTCCTATGTATCAAATATCCAAGTCTAATTTAAAACATCCACATATTTTTCTACTAATACAAACTGATATGCAAAAATATTGATTAATTAATCCATGGATTCATAGAATCCAAAAAATAATGTATGAGAGTTTGGGATTTAGTCTTATTAAGGAAAGAAGAAAGGAGTACAAATTATCCACAAAATATGAATCCATGGATATCGGCTTTTGCTCGGTTTTGAATGCATAGCTTTGGGGTTTATATATTGGCTTACAAATGGCCTATGATTTGGGATTCAGGCACCTACTAGTTGATCTTGATTCGCTGGATGTGGTTCGTCTAGTGCAGCTTTCCGATGCAGAGATGCGACGTGGCGGTTCGTTGGTGCGATCTATACGGACTTTACTGGGCCGTTCATGGAATGTTTGGGTTCAACATGTCATTCGGGAAGCTAACACTTGTACGGATTGGCTGGCAAAACATAGCTTTTGGCCTCCCCCTTGGGGTCACAAATTGTACAATGCTTTTCCAGATGGTTGCTTAGGGATTATTTTGGGTGATATGCAGAGCTCTTATTGTTCCCCTTGTAACTTGGTGTAACACCAAGCTGTGTTTTGTTTCATCCTCTCTCAAAAAACATAATGTATGGGAGTTTGGGATTTAGTCTTATTAAGGAAAGAAGAAAGGAGTACAAATTATCCACAAAATAGGACAATTGGTGAGGCTTGAATTTTTGAGAATGTTGACTGAATTTCAACCAACTAAACCAATCTTCATTCGGAATCAAAATTGAGAATAAAGATGATTTGTGCGATGCAAAATGCATATTGTTGTCCCTTTAAGGATTTTTTAAGCATTTTATATGTTTGAAGTTTGGTATAATGGGCTAATACTATCTCTCCAACCTGAAATAGTAAGGTTGATGTTATCAAATTTTGACAAGTATCACACATGTGTCTAATCGTCTGGATGGCCCCATATAATACCTCACTAGCACGTACGAATATGAAAATTTCAATTTGTGCAGGGATTGATGGTGTGAGGATTAGGACTTACAAATCAGCGTCCAAATTACACCATTAATATAGTAATATCCTTTTTCCCAATTTTTTATTTAAACGGTTGCTTTTTAACTAGGGTTGTAATCCAGTGGATCCGCGCGTGAATATAGGTAAGCTTGAGCTCGACCAAGCTTTAAAGTCGGCTCGAATTTGGCTTGATTAAATTATATGCTTGTTTAAGTTTGAAATTGAAGCTCGACTAAGTATATATCTATGAGAAATTTTATGGTGGGGACTCCCCAAGTTTGATTTATTGTAGACTTCAATTATATTAGGAATAATTAAACTATATATGAGATGCCCCGACCCGTATTTACCGTACACAGTAAACACGTGCCGGAACTGTGACAACCCAACCCAAAATGAAACCAGCATACAATGTATATAACAGAGATCCGGGCTCAACGGCCCAATGAAAAAACAACTATAGAAACTCATCCGGCCCAATGGCCCAATAATAACAAAAGTATGCACAGCGGAAGACTTAAAGACTCACTAACACTGTATGCGTCACATGCAACCTATGGATCCAAGCCCTGTCCAAGGGATAATGCTGCAGCCTGTCTGAAATGCACCAAGCCTGTACAACAAACAACTCATCCTACGGGATGAAAGCCCGCAGGTGAGGGGTGAGTCCGAAGTGCTCACGACAATGGAAAGACCATCAATATGGACACTAAAGTTACTCAAGGCCAAAAACAATCAAAAACCGACCAAAAGACTCAACAAAATCCAATTATCCAATTTTATCTTTCCGGGCCCTGTCACGGATAAGCTAGGGTCGTACCAGGTTATCAACCTGTTCCTGGTGCCAGATAAAAAAGAACCCAGGGATAGACATCCCAAAACTAACAAACCGGGATAGACATCCCAAGCATAGACATGCTTATCACACGAACCCAGATCATGACCACCACAAAACAGTCTCTAACCATCCGGTCGTACCTCTACTTACCACGTGACAATTATATTACCGTCATTAAAATCAAATCGTAGGGATCAACATCCCCAACCAAAATACCGGGATAGACATCCCATCCAAAATACCAAGGATTGACATCCTTGTCACAATTCATTAATTATACCATTACTCTTAATCCGAAAAAAACATAGAAAATCAACACGGGATAAACATCCCAAAAATACCCAACAAGACTCCGGGATTAACATCCCGAACCAAAACACAGCAAAAGCACATTCGACAATGCACAATCATCAAAACATGATAACCGAGTAATATAGGCACATATTGAAGGAAATCCATCCTCACCTTGGCCGATTACTCAACTTCGAAAATAATGACCGGTCCGACGCCGGCTCCTCGGGAAACTGCCCGATATCCAAACCTATACAATAAAACCATATATACACATAAATGCACATATTCGGTATACTATGATGCCCAAAATGCGTAATAACCCATCCCGGTTACTTATCCTTTATTATTTCCATTTATCGAAAATACTTAACCATACGTATTTCCGAATATAATTTCGGTACCATACTTAATTAAAACTCTTTCAAAATATATTTTCATAAAATAACTATAATTTTTCAAAATAATAATTACTATAATTCTCCAGAAAAATATTAACATGTTTATAATTTTCAGAAAATATGTATAGTATTTATTTTTTTCCTAAATATATAATAATAATATTTTCCAACACAAAATATAATTAACTTAAATTTACAAAATACATATTTATATACATATACCACAATCATAATTTTCCAGACGAAATATATATATATTAAATTTTCAGAAATTAATTTCATGATATATATATATATATTTTTCTCCAATTAATAATAATTTTCCAAAGCATAACTTAATTATTTATCAAAGTAAATATGTTTATATTTTAGTGAAAATACCAGAATTATATTGTCCATAATTTTCTCAAAATAACTATATAATTTTTTTCTAAAATTACATATCAGATTATGTATAAATAAATATATATAAGTAAATTGTTTTTTTTTAATTAATCGGGCTGGGCTGAACAGGACCAGGCCCAGGCTCGCACTGTGCAAGCCCAGCCGGCCCACGCCCAACCCAAATCAACACAAGCCCACAACCCAGGCCCGTTACTATACCTAGCCCACTATTCACAGCCCGCGACCCATTTTCACGAAACGGATCTTTGCCAAAAGTCGGGTCTTACCTCTGGGTTGCGGTGGCTGGCGACGACGGCGAGGCGCGAGGAAGGATGCGAGCTCAACCACGACGTCAGGGCGGCACGAGCGGCGGAAAACTAGGCACGGCGGCGCTGGAGCAGGTGCAGACGCGAGAGGAAGCCGGATCCACGGGTCTGCCGATGGGTCAAGGGCCACTGACGGCGCGTCTCGCAGCGGCGTCAGGCGGAGGCGGCGGGGCTAGAATCGCGACGGCGAGACGAGGCCAACGGTGGCGGTGGTGCAGCGAAGGGCGGCCTGGAACACTACGGAGTGAACAGTGACCGGGAGAGGGAAGGTGGTGACACTATTCATTCCCATTTTTCCCGATTTTTCTTTCTTTTTCTATTTTTCTTCTTTCTTTTTTCTGTATTTCCGATTTCATTTTTTTTTCTCTTTTTTTATCTTCCTCCCTCTCTCTCTTTTTCTGTTTTTCTCTATTTCTCTTTTTTTCTCTTTTTTTCTTTTTTCCTCTCCTTTTCTTTTTCTCTCTTTTTTTCCTCTCTCTTTTTTTTTTTCTTCACCTCTTCTTCCCCTCCACCGGCTGCCTTCCTCTTTTTATAACAGAAAAATTACTATTATCCATGTGATACCAATAATACAATTCGTCTGTATTACGGGCGAGTCCGATCCGGACCAGAAAATAACAGATACCTCCTTAGTTATTTTCCGGTGTGATTTTCCGAGAAATTCCGAAACCCGAAAAATACCAACTTAGTTCCGAAAAATCCACGGGAAAATCACGAGCGCGGAAAAACACTCGGATTCGAAAAACGACTCCCGATTTACCTTGAATTAATTACCCAAGATTAATTCAACATTAAATCACGGTAAATCGACTTTTACAGTCCGGTAAAAATCCAAAATTTTTACCCGGGCTGTTACAATATAAGTATATATATTGAATGTGCAGATTTATTTCTTAAATAATACACAGTAAATAAGGAAATAATATAAATTTTAGGAGATGAATGTGGAATTTATAATTATTAACATAAATAGGGGTCTACAACAAATCAAACTTGGGGAGTCCCCACTATAAAATTTCTCTCTATCTATTATATATATTTAAAGCTGTATCTTTCACCAGTTTTTGACACATAAGATTTTTGAAGTCTTGCTTTATTGCCAAGTGGAGGCTTTGGGCTCTTCCTTTATTGCCATCTGGAGGGTTGTAGGTGTAGTTTGATTGGCCATAATGACAAACACAATTATCTCAGAGTAACCTGATTTATTATACTCTTTAAAAAAGAATTTCAATCACACTCAAATTGTTCAAATGAAAATTCACAGGCAAGATTGGTACTGATAACCTATCTTAATTATACTCTTTTAAAAAGAATTCCAGACACACCCAAATTGTTCAAAAGAAAATTCACACGCAGATATTGGTATTATGTATATTTTTTCCATTAAACTGATAACCAGAGTTTCTAATCAATAAAGATAAAGATAATTTTTTTTATTTAAATTGATGAATCTAATCTTAATTATATTCTTTTAAAAAGAATTCCAGTCACACCCAAATTGGTCAAAAGAAAATTCACACGCAGAGATGTTATATATATTATGTGATTTACTCTATTATTGTTATCTGATAAGAATTATATTATACTCAACTAACCTTTAATTATTTTTGTTCTTTTTATCGTGCATCTCTTTAAAAATTCATCATCTCTCTATAAATACAGATACAGTCTTTGTTTGTGTATGTGAAATAATAGTCTCTGTATGTGATACAGTTTCTTTATCATTCATTCATTTCCTTTTACTTCTTCTTTATTTTTTTTTTCACTACACAAAGTCTAGATATAGTCTCTGTCACAGTTTCTCTATAATTCACTCATCCTCTCTAATTCCTTCTTTGTTTTGTTTCTATTTGCATACGTATGAATGTTGATATAATATTAAAGTTATTTTGTCTCTCATAATTAAGCATCCTATTTGTTTTTATATTTTTTATTTTCTCATTCTATTTTAATTATTTTTATATCTTTTGTTTGTGTAGGAAAATGTATATTAAAGCTTTGGATGAATTGACTCTTGAGAATGATTTATGGAAAAATCAAGTTAGAGTTTCGAGATTGTAGGAATCATTGAATACAAAATTATAGAACCTCCTTATTAGTATAGATATGAGTTTAATTGATGCAAATATATGTTTTAATGAAACGCCCCAACCCGAATTTACCGTACACAGTAAACACGAGCCGGAACTGTGACAACCCAACCCAAAATGACTCAGCATACAGTGTACAAAACAAATATCCGGGCTCAACAGCCCATAATAAAACATCATAAATGACAAAACCGGCCCAATGGCCCAACAACAATAATATTATGCACAGCGGAAGACTTTAAAACTCACATGACACTGTATGCGACACATGCAAACTATGGATCCAAGCC